>KZ506590.1:111740-154887 GCA_002844005.1 Limosa lapponica baueri
ATCTACAGTGGCATTCAGATGTTCATCAAAGTGCAATATACAGGCACTCACTGACATTTGGGCTACCTTTATTTATGAACAGCAATACTAAAAATCTGGTCCCAATTTTGATTAGATACACATGAGAAAGCATATTTGGCAAATCAGAGGTATTTTATTTACTAGTGTACTTATCACACATCCTTTGGGTATATTTATTCTACAAATCTAGATAAGCTTGGGGTTTTTGTCTTCTGACTTTTAAATTCTGCTGATGGCAAAATTCCCTTTTGCTTAAGAAGTTACACTCAGGATTGAGTCACAAATTTTAAAACTACTCTATTTAACATATTTTACTTCATTGTATCAAAACAGAACCCAAAAGCTTGGTCAAAGTATAAACACTTAGAAATCTAGTGAAAATATCCCTGAGAAACTTTCAGTAACATAGGTGTAATGATTAGTTTTGGTCCATTAGAGGAGAAAAATTGTTACATCCAGTTATTGAATGCTGAAGGCTACAAGTACATAGGATTCCCATTCATTGACTTTCACTCCTCTTACAAAATATTCTGAGACAAAAGCCACTGAAGTGTTGTTTTGTGTTTGTTTTTTTTACATTCCATTTAGTTTGATATATAATGTAATCACTACAAATTTTAAGATGAATGGCCTAGATTCAGCCCTGATGTAACATGTTTAATGTTAATGGAGTTCACACACTTACATTCCAGGGCTGAAGTCTGGCACCATAGATGACTGTGGAAGGACAGTACCTAAAATTAAAAAAAACAACCTTAAAAGTTACAGAGGTTCCTTTTCACAAGTTGCTGATGTATGTTTTTGCATACTACTTATTTTGCAAACAAATATTTTACAAAGATTTAAGTTTAGAAGTCATACCACCAGGCCATAGGAAAACTCAGAACACTACCAGGTTAAACTCTACTGAGAAAGCAAAGTGCGTAGAGTAGTTTCCAGAAAAGTGCAAATATGGTTAATGACTATGGAAGTACTGTTAGGACACATGCAGGGTAAAGAAAACAGCAAGAACTTCTTGCAAATCAGAGGGCTCTATCAGTCTTCATTGGTCTGAAGTTGCTTAACAGGACCACACAGTCCAACATCTCCTTGTTTCAAGCACTACTTTAGAACAAATTAAGTCAAAATTCACATACATGTAAAACAGATAAATGCAAGCAATCCACTTTCTGACTTCTTTTGCCTGGAATACTAATAATTTTCCAATATATCAGGCTTTACTAGGGTTTCTGAAAACAACAGCATTCAAAAAATAAACTAAAGCTGCTTGTACTCTGAGGCAAAAACTAAGTTAGCCTTAGACATCATCTTTCTGTACCAGTACTCCTGACCTTAGCACTTTCTGCTACATAAAACCTGAGCAGACCTGTCATTTGCAATTAAAAAAGCCATGCTTTATAATGTTACATCAATAGCTTCTGCTAAATGACGCTATGTTTTACTTGGTATCAAGTGCAACAAAAGTGTAATACAATATATTGTACCTAGCACTCGCCTAATTTGTAAGGAAACATGCAAAAAAAGCCTACAAAGGTGTTTCTGTAAAGTTAAACCAAACCAGACAGAATACTAAAAAGGTGTTTTGCAAAACACTGGAACTTAAGAGTCCACTTTGGGAATCAAAGTATGCTTATATCAATTTGATAAAATAGGGGACCAGAACTGTTCATGGTAAGAGAAAAAACACACAAACCCAAACAATGAAATCAAGTTATTCTGAAGCAACTAAAAAATGAGCCCTCTTGTTTTGCTCAATGAGCACAAGAATTGTTAAGAATTCATGAAAAAATTTAGTATGTATAACCACTAAACAGTATCACACTGTGGGGGTCAGCAACAGAAATTCAACATTATTTTTGTGATCAAATACTAGATGTATAACTTGGGGGGATCCTTTGAAACACCTGCTGTCAAGATTCATGCTGCCAAACATGAAACATTTTTACAGGGTCACCGTAAGATGAATTTAAGCTCTCTTGGGACAGGTTCCTCAAAGAGCTAAGTTATGCTTTCAACTCTAGAGAAACACCTTAGACAGGGTCACAAAAGGCTGTATATGCGTTTAACCATGATATTTGTGTAGCAAGTTAGTAAGAGATATGTATCCTTTCAGACAGTAGATGTATTACCAGGTGGTGAACTGTCAGCGACTGTTTTGGGATCAGGAGTGCAACAAACAAAAAGTTGTTTTCCCAAGCTCTTTTGGGCAAATCTGAAGTACATTATGTGGCCCATTGCAACAAAAGACACAGAAATAAGCACCAGTAAGCCAAAAGCTTCAGGGTTTGGAGCCAAGATAACCATGATGAAGTGCAGTAAATCAAGAAGATAATTCATGGAGTTTTGGACACCATTTATGATGCCTCTTTCAGATTCTACCACGTTTTCTTGTAGCAACTGTGTGACAGTCAAATCAAAGGACCAAAGGCCTACAGAGAGAAAAAAACAAAAGTTATCCATATAACTGGCCTTCTCATGGTAAGTTTTCATTACTTCCACAATTCATACTTCCAGACACCCACTTTTGCCAAGTGTGTGCAACAAGCTAGCCTCTTATCAGACTAGAGCTGATTTCACACTGACAGTCAAGAACAACTTACCTTCTCTTTGCTAGTATTTCCCGAATACACGCAGCTTGACACATTAACTTGCCTGCCACATCTTGCTTCAACATGTCTATCAAGTTAATGTTTTGCTCATTTATTCCTTATTTAAATAGCTGTTTTACAGCTATTTACACACAGTGTAATCCTGCTAGTTACAATTGCTAAGTTGTATATAAGATGTTTGCAAAACAAATCAAACACCTTTTAAACTATGCAGATAACTTAGTTTACAACAGTCTTGGTTGACGCTAGCTTCTATACTGTTTGTCTACTAAGAATTCAGTGTTAAAGGTTTGTCTTGCAAACAAACCTCATACATGTGAATCAAGTATTTTATTCCTCCAAAATTCAGCAGAAGCAGCAGAAATCAAGAGTATAAAAATTCTACAGATGAGAATTACCGTTCATTACATTTCTATATCTGACAGACGAGGCTGTCGTTGTATACTAATACTATACTAACCAGCAATTCCTCAAAAAATTAATCTCTCATCCAAATCAAAGCTTCTGTTCTAAACTCCTTTGCTGGTCACAAGTTTAAAGGTTAGATAGCTTATTTAGTGAAAAGATTAATGTACTAAACTGCTAAGTTTGAAGGTTTTCACAGCAGATGTATTTAATTCTGTTTCCTGTTAACAAATGGTCTTACTTGGTTGTGAAGGAAGATCACTTAGAGATAAGCATCCCAAAAAACAAGTTACATTTACTCAAAATGTGTTAACTTTTCTCCTATTAGCGATACAGGATATGCAAGAAATTAGTACTGCAGTCTCTGCACTGGCGTACTGTTGCAAGATCATTTCATTTTTATATGAAGTGTAATGAATTAGCCTTAGAAATGCAATATAACCTCAACTGTAGCCTCCAATTCTAAACTCAAATTTGTATTTAGTTGACAGGCACTGTAATTTTTATAATTAAAAGCAGTCAATAGATCAGGTTTCAATAGCAACATAATACTTACCAACTCTAGCAGCAATGACTCCTGCAAACAGAAGACTAACAGAGATCAAAGGCACAGGCTCAGGACTCATCTCTGGGTCGCTGTTAGCAGGAGTAGTAGACCCGTTTAACAAGTTGGGCATTCCAGTTGCAAAAATCATTTCAGGCTTATCTTCTGGAGATGCTATAGTAGGTAATGGTTCACTTTCAAACAGCCTTGCACTGATGTCAGCAAATGGGGAAACAGTCAAATCCAGAGGACTCCCAGGCATGAATACAGAGATGGCACATAAGACCAGACAAGCAAATTGAGCAACTCCAGAAATAAGGCCCGTGCGAATCAGGCCACATTTGCGACGAAGCCAGGTGAAAGCTACTGTTCCCATGATTCCGGTGACTGCCGAGGCACCCATCAGGAGGCTTAGCACAGAGCCACTCAAACCCTGAGTGTATGCATAGCCTGTAGTAATACAATCAAAGCCCAGAACAGTCATATACAGAAACGCAAGACCCATGCCCGCAAGAAACACTGGCTGGTTGTAGTACGCAACCCATCCATCACGAAATGTGATGAAAGGTTCGGCAATCCGGGCAGCACAGCTGACTTCCTTCTCCTGTTGGGGCTCAAAGCCAGTTACATCTTTCTCAACAATTAACTGCACTCCTTCAGCAGGTTTCATGTCACTCTCTGTAAACAGAAATGTAACTGTTAGACATGCTCCTGCCTGGAAAGTGCAAGACAATTGTTCACAGATAGTAAGGTCACTGGTGCGAACGCATCCGTTAAATTCTGCAATTAACCTTCCTCCGATTACTTAAATGTTTCAAAGTGTCCTTAAATCCCACCTGTACAGTAAGATCAAGTTTAAATAAACTCCTGCGTGTTTAATTAAACTGTGGTAGGAGAAAGCATAACCCGCTTCTTTTCAATAGACTTGTGACCAAATGCTCTATTTCCATAAATAAGTAATTTGTTTCATGAATGCCAATGTTAGTTGGCATTTTCACATAGCCTTGCATGTTCAAATGCACTAATCACAGAAAGCCAGGAATACTTAAACATCTGTGAATATCTCACATCATGGTACAAGAATCAAAGCAAAGATGCTTGCTGAAGCCTACCAAAGCCAAAAAGCTTTCAAAACTTGCTTCAAAGAAATCTCATACCGTGCTTTTCTACAACTCCATCCTCACCCCAATATAGGAGGCAGGCACTGGTCACAAACAAAATGCGAAGAACCCACAGCAGTACTTAAATTAGTATGGTGGACAGAAACTATACAAGTGTTTGGATGCCTGAGAAGTGTTATGACACTGTCAAGTTTGGAAAAGTCCACATACAGAAAGTGAGATAAATTAAGTATTTTTGCAACTTTTAAAAACGCAAGGCTTCTACTGAAATCAGAATACTACAATAGCAAAAATTAGGAGAAGTTTCCTACATGCTGCCATTTGCTAAATGCTTCATTCTTCAGGAGCATTCAAGAGCCAGTTCCAAAGCTATAGAGTCCTCTACGCTCTTTTATCTTGCTCCCCTGTCCTAGGCTGCCATCAGCCTCACCCAATAGTTTACTGGATCAGCTGTGACCACAATGGATCTGCTGGCTGTGAAAAAGGTATGTCTCCTCAGCATTTTTAATAGCAGCCCCCTATCTCACTGTCTGTTGAGCAAAGAACAGATTACCAGCTAGCTTTTAAAGGAAGAAACCCAGCAATTATTTATAATCTTTCTTTAAAAAAAAAAACACCCACAACCAAAACCCAACCCCCTAGAACATGTTGTAGCTGGGAGCCCATAGGTTGAGCTTTCAGTAGTACTCACATACTGCTATCTTAACATGGGAAAATGCTTAAGTTTTGTATTCCAGTATCTGACTCAAACAAGAAGTCTGCTTCTCAAACAATTTTAATTTCTGATATTAAGACTATGGAAAGTAATCCTAGTATCAGTTTTAAGGTTGGCTACAGTCATAGCCATCTACACTGCAAATGCCAGTTGTTCAGCTTGGCCAAGGAAGCAGAGCAGAAGATCAAAGTAGGTATTTCCCCCCCCCTTTATTTCCTGCAGCACGTGGAACTCATTGGAGCATTACCACCTATTCTACAACCTCCTGAAGGCCTATCAGTACTATGCGTAAGTAGAGAGGAGCTGGCAAGAAAGAGTCCTACACAGGCTGTTTTGCTTGTAGACACTACAGAGCAAAAACTTTTGTCAGTTTATTAGCTATGCTATAGATGGATATCCTCTTGAGCAGCCCTAAATAACAGGGCAGACTTAGTCTAAACGATTAATTAAGAGGAGAGCATTTGTTCTTAGGCTGCGTTTTATGGGATTCCTCCAATTGCTGCACAAACCATTGTTATTTAAGAGTCTCTTGTATCTATATGTAAAACCTGAAACCTCCAAGCTATGAGTAGAAAGCCCCAAAGCAGTGTGTGTAGAAGGCAAAAGTCAACACTTCAGTTTGAAAGATACAGTGAATATACTACGAATTTGAACAATTACTTTTGTGTTTTCAATACCTTTCTTTACATTCAACTGTTTCAGTTCCGATTCTTCAACTTTTGCAGATTTGAGAGCCAGAGTTGGGGTTTTCTGATAAACCTTCCAGAGCAGCAGATATTCCACACACATCGACATCAGGTTCCAGCCCGAAATGAATCCACAGCCAATCATCGGGGAGCCATATGTCATTATCTGACCAACTGCCATTGGGGCCAAGATATTGGTCAGCTGATCAATTCTTCTTATTGTGGCATTCATATCTGTCAGAAATGATTTGATGATATGAAGTAATTGCTGAACACTTACAGTGAAATACTCAGTAACATAATTGAGGATTGTGCATGTATACATATCAAGCTAAGAACTCTTGCTCCGAGGGTAAGGGGTTCCATCATTGCGAAACTGCTAACCAGAGGCACCTTTAGAGTGTTCCAGTGTTAAAATTTACTGCGACCAACCAAGGTGTTTGCAAGCCGAACTCCTACTCCTGCAAGTTTTGCCTGCATGAAGTCCTCCAGGGTTAGCATGCTCGGTTTACAGTGGAGGTGTAATCCTGCACGTAAAACTTAGCCATGAGATCAGACTACCCTTGCATCATAGTGACATTATGGATCCCTAAGCCTATATCTATAACATCCAAACCCAGCATGCACAACTCCAGACATTCATAGCAATCTCATATAGTAGAATTCTTCCCTGTATAGTAATAAAGGAAACTTCCTGTGTAATAATTTTAGCAACTACTGTCTCCCAGTACTGGACCATGTATTTCTTAATCTCCTCCATTTACTTCTAGTAACTGGTGACCACAATACCCACCGTGATAGCAGTGGACCTTTGAAATGGCTTTAAATTTCCTTATTGAGTCACATTGGTTGATGGCAGTTGTGGGCATTCTCAGAGCTTATTGAGCAAAGTCCTCATTCCTTTATGTTCCACACTTTGATGTTTGCAGTCAAAACAAGCAGCCTATTCTTAGCATGAATGCATCTTCCACTTACTGCAAGTCTCACCCTGCCCAATCTTATCCACTTTAGTGTCATTACATCCTCTGGGCTCCTGTAGGTTTCCAATTAATGGTGCCACTGTTCCACCCCTAAAAGTTGCTAGATCCTCAATGGTTTTGCACATCAGGGCTTCAGGCTGCTTAGAAGTACATCTCAAACCTATTTTAGATCCCTATTATGAAAGTAGAGCTTTTGAAGAGCAAGTGAAACTGTATACCAGTGTGAAGCTGCTTTTCTGAATCTGTAGAGGATTACTCCTTGCCATTCAAAAAACCATTTAGGTTATTCTATTTAGAATTCAAAGTCAACTCAACACTAACTATTTGACTGATGGTTAACTAAGATGAGTAAGTTAAATACTTGCATAATACTTGGCTTTAGAAAAATCCAAGAACTGAGGTTTTTTTTTTTTTTTTTTGAGTTGAGGAAGGCTAATATTTCCACTCAGGAAAGGCACAAAGTAAGAGTGAATGGAAAAATTACTCAAGGACAATGAAAAAGGAAGCCAAAGCAATTTTATTTCCCTATTTCACTAACTTACTTAACTAAGGCTCTTCTTTGAGGAAAGGTAACAGTGCAGAGATGCACAACAGTATTTGCTGCAAAGTCAGTGCTGGCATTTAGTTTTTTAAGTTAAGGAATTCAAGCAGTCTCCAAGTTACATTATAATTAAACATACAACCACCCTATTCAGCCTGGAAGATCCATTAGACAGATCTGTTGAACTAAGGTGCTTAGTTACATGGGTTTTTTGTTTTCAAATTAAGTTGCATGAAAATTTAGAGTAACCTCTTGCCTGATTTTTCAGTACAGAATATAAGTGGTCATACAATTCCGTCTAAGCTCATGAAGCAGTACAGATGCAGGACTGCCTCCCACGCAGCAGTTCTCTGCAGGTGTGGTCTGTACCTTATCTCATGCGTATTTAGTAGTACAGGGATTGGGGAGATTTGCTGAATAAGATCCAACACAAGAAGAAAGGTTAATGAGAACCATTAGAACTTTAAGGTTTTTATGGATGGGTGATATATTTCTACTTGTGATTCACACACTAAGTTAGTTAAGCTATACTGCTGCTCTACAAAAGGCATGACCTAGAAAGGTACTGCAATGTCAAGATAAAATACTATATGGTGGAAAATTTGTATACTGGGAAATGAAAGCAAGATGCTTTTTATGCATCTAACTAAGAACTAGCCTCTCCTAGGTGAGATGGGGATACAAGATTCCTTCATTGGAGATAAACATCAAGAATAAATCTGCAATATAGGACTAAAATCCCCAAAAGGACTCTGGCATGAAAACTGAACTTTATGGTCAATTTAGGCAGACTAACAAAAAACTGGAGTCCAGAAGCTGAAATGCTGGAGGTATCTAAACTCCACAGGCATGAGACTTAAAGCTTGAGTGAGCTATAAATGTCTTGGCAATGTTAAGCTGCTCTGTGCCTTGTTTGCACTTCAGTATCAGTTCCTCTATCTGGGAAGGCTTAAATCCCCTTATAG
Organism: Limosa lapponica baueri; assembly: GCA_002844005.1. Classification (NCBI taxonomy): domain Eukaryota; kingdom Metazoa; phylum Chordata; class Aves; order Charadriiformes; family Scolopacidae; genus Limosa; species Limosa lapponica. The sequence goes on from KZ506590.1 coordinate 120,328, forward strand.
GGTTGATTCAGAGCCCATATAGCCTGCTCATCGCAAAAAAAAATGTAAGACAGCATGGGAAGCAGCAATCAGAGCAGCAGCATAGCCAAAGATCAATCACACATCTCTTGGTGCGAGTGGCCTTGCAGCTAGGAGTAGTCCCCAGCAAAGGAGAATAAGGTTCAATGCGTCCTTGGGGAGGATCCCAAGCAATCTCTCACATCCAAGTAGCGTCAAGACCACCAAGCTGCAGTAGAATCTGATTGGGAACTCATTCTCTTTCCTAATAATGCCATGCCACTGTGCCATAAAGGGGAAAAAGGAAAAAATGTTTGCTAAGTGAAAAAGAAGATTAAGTCTGTAGTCTTAATACTAAAGGTATCAGAAGTCAAGTAATACAGAGCTCTCAGTTCCAACTGAAGAAGCGTTCACAGCTATGAGTTAGACATCTAATGCTAGAGAAGTGCAGGATTTTAAGTATATCTGCATGCACAGCATTTCCTACTGGCAACTTCCTGATCCACCTACTTTACTGTTCTGGACTTCATTCTCATGTATCTCTTTCTTTGATCCTTATGTGAGGAGCCCAGTTACGCAACAGTTTTCTGTTTCATTCCAGGGACCTAAAAATAAAGTATTGCAACACTTGGCTTTAAGTGCCTGGAAGTTAAATAGCTTTTCTATTAAACACTGGTCATTTGATTTAAGAGCGTGGCGTATGTTTATTTGTTCAGCAAGAAAAAGGTTTTCCTGACAAAGCTGCAGTAGGACTAAAAGGAGGACAAAACAAGTTTAAGGTTGAATTCTAAAAAACTGAATTGTAATCATACCAGTAACTTTGAATCTCAGTAAGTTTAGTCCAGAAGAGGCAAAAGGAAAATAAAGGCTGCCCTTTTTACCTGCTGTTTTTTCATAGTATGTGGAACTCAAAGATGTGCTGGCCTCTGTAAAACTCTAGTCTAAAAAATCAAGCCTGGAAAGTAAGACATTTAAGGCATTAAAAAAGCAGCATTTTTCACCTGCCAGTTTGCTTCTGTCTTCCCCTGCAACCACAACAATCCAGTCCCTCTGAATTGTGATCGCTGTGGCAGTGCTGGCCAAATTGGCAATATTTGCTATTGTGATAACCAGGATATAGCACACCGTCTAGAGAAATGGGGGAAAAGTTACAAGGTGAGAAAATTGATGAAAGCAGAGCTCCGCTCCTACTGTGTACAACCAGATAAGACACTTTTACATTTAAATCCATACATTTTAGTGTTACTCTTCAGACAAAACAAGACCAAGTCTACTTTACAATTCCTGACAGAAAGCAAACACCTCTGTTTACCCAACTAGCTCAAAGTTTCCTTCACCCATTTTAGCTCACAGGAATGTCTAAACAGACTAGAGAGAAAAAATAAAAAAAATCATCTGCCTCCCGTGCTCCCCAAAGTTTCTTTGTAAGTTAATTCCTTATTAACAAGTTCAAGCACTCACAAGAAGCCATCCATGGTATAAGGTCAAAAGCTGTGTCTTAAACAAGAAGACAATCATCAGGATAATACCACACAGGATGACAGATGCATTCTGTACAACCAAAGATGTCTGGGCCACTGTTTTAAATCAAAACAGAAAGCAACAGTTACAAACACAAGAAAGAGCTAACTATCAGCTTAACGAGGTTATAATTAAGGAACATGCACAGATTCTTTAAGTATTTTTATTTTCCTATTCTCCCCCCAAAATGTAAGTGGTAAAACTATACTTCATATTACCTTTTGAATCTTCCATTGTCTTAGAGAAACAAATCAATGTCTGATGTAACTCTGCAGCTCTTAGCAATTCATAGCTCTTAACAATTTACAGCCCAAACAGGTCTTTTCTCAATCAAAACCCAAACTACTTGTTTAAATGCTGACGCTATTTTTAAAGGGGTAAAAACAAGATTTAGCTAGAGTCTCTAAAATTCATCTTTAGCATACCATGGAAGTGATGCTATTTTGTAAACTCTTGGAAAGTAAAAGCATGTATGAAGAACTTGATGCCATGTTATTTCTAAAACAGACCAAAGCACACATATTTAAAATATGTATAATGCAAATGCAGTGTGTGTTTACATTTAAGTGGAAGATGTTTGTATCTGGCAGAAAACAACAACTACTGTGAATGTATGTCAGTACTAGGCTGTTAAGGACTACAGATCAAGTTTTTTAAATTACATGCTTTTGACCTTTTGTATTTCTACATATCATACAGGTTTAGCCTGAGTAGTGAACTTACAGTGACATAAAACTGTTTCCCTCCTGTCTTTGGCACTACCTTTCTGTAATCATTACCACTGAAACAAAAAACTGAGTCTTAAAAAAACTGAGCAAGACCCATTTTGGTATTTGACTTGAGGAGTTAACTCTAACAGCTTTATCTTTTTTACATTAATTTGATCCATCCTTAAGTAAATAACCTGTTCTAGGAATCTAACCTTTGAGCCTGGAATTCTTGTCCACCCAGTCTCCAATAATGGCTCCCAGGAGAAGAACTGATCCCGCCACAACCAGTCCATAGACTGCAGTCAGGAGTAAGCTGTTTCCATAAAGTTCAACCAGGAATACAGACACAGCAAAATGCCACATACGATCTCCCTTTAAGAGTAACAGAGAGTACATACACACCATTACTATTTGCACTTTGCTAGCACACAGGTTAACCATTTTACTAATGCCCTGACAAAAGTCTGCATTAAAATAAACATTTGTTACACATGCAAGAGTGGGGTGTAGGGGTTTTTTTTTGTTTGGTGTTTTGGTTATCAGGTTTTTATTTATTTTGAGGGTTGTTTCGGTTCTAGGGCTTTTTTTTTTTTAATGACTACATCCTGCCACCACTGTTTTTATTCCAGTATCACTAAGATCATTTGTCCTAATTAAGTGCAACATTATAGCTTGTAATATCACATCAAAAATCCCAGTTATTTTCCATTATAATATTACAGGACAAAGTCTATAACCTGCCACATCCAACAAGCCTCAAAAAGGTAGATTCTCCAGCACAGTTCAAATATCAGCAGAGGTATTGATTACTGGTACTATTTAAATAACTTTTCAGGACAGCAGTTTGCTCTTAGATCATCAAAGCTTAAATGCTGCTGTAAAATACAAGATCAGTCAAGCCAAAGCAAGTCATAATACAATTCAAGATAGACATAGGCAAATCGAGGAAGGTGTTGTCCTAAATGTTAACTTAAGTTTCTGAAGTCAGCAGACGTATGCTATTAATAATATTAAGCATCAGCATATTACTAAGGTAGAATATCAGAGATTGTTCCACCTGCTGCAAACTCATTGCTAGCTCAACCTATTTAGGACATCACTAGCTTAACCTAGGGCTCAGGATACAAAATTTTCATGTTCTGATACTACTTACTACAGGTTAAAAAAAGCCTAAAATGCTCAACATATCTAATTGAAGTAATTTTCATACTACTTATTTTTAGGTTTGCTACCAAAAAAACCTGTGGCTTGCTAACAAATAAATCAAGGCTTTTTGTCATCACACAATGTGAGTCACATCTCACTTTATTTTTAAACTTACCTAGAAATGCACTACGGAAAATGCTTTATGTAACCAATAACAAAGCAGATGACTAGAAATCATTCATACTATTCTAGAGCACACCGTTTAATAAGGATGCCTAAAGGATGTCTTGCATAAACCAAAATGTTTTCCTCTGCTGCCTTATCTAAAATAATCAATTGCTATGCGATACGTCAAGTAGTACAAATTTCTAAGCACCTCAAATATTTTAAAGGGCTGAGAGAGATATAATATAAAGCACCTTATAAAAGCAAAGTTTGTCAAACCTATCACACCATGTAACACGGCAATCAAGAGATACATAAAAAGCATGCTATTTGGAGGGTCAAAACAATTGTAAAGTTTGATTAAAGTCTTCAATGCAGTATAAACGCACAAAAAGAATTTGTCTTTTAATGTTATTGAAGTTCTCTGAAGGAGGTTTCTTCAAACACCGCAACGTGTAAACACTCATACTTGTTTTCTTAACCATAGCAGAAAAATAATTACCCAATCATGCATGAAGAAAAGTTTCACCTGTTCAAGAAAAAACTCTAGGTATTTTTTTGTTTTCTAACTAAATACAATGGAAAACATGTAACCGTAAGCACGATCAGCTTCAGTGTGCCCTCTTCTACACAGTAAACCGTTTTTCACCCTCCAGAGACACCTCCAGTCTTCTGTAAAATACGTTCCACTTATTCCATGGCTAGTAGAAGTATACAGAAAGTACTCCAGCAATGAAAACACAGAGACATAATTTGCCAAGTCTAGCATTCACTTAATATGATCTGAGGTACCTCGTTATTGAAATTCACTTAAAATACATGCAGGTGGATTAACTAAGTTTTGATTAGCTTGGGTAACTCTTTATTAAGGTAGAAAAATAAAGAGTACTTTCACATTGAAATTTTGTAACAAATTTAGTTTTTTTCTTTAGGCAGAAACGCTTCAGTTACTGAATTCTGACAAGATAAAAAAGGCTTTTTTAAAAAAAAAAAGTATATGAAAGTCAGTGGCAGCCTCTACTGTCAGAGTGAAAAACTTGAAACTCACAGAAAGATTCCTTTGACTCTAGTGAGATCATGATTTTGCTGTAGAATTCATTTAAGGAGCCTGTGAACTCTGTTCAACCTTATCCAACACATTTACCCAGAGTATTTAGATCAGGCCAATCCACACAGAAAAATTTTGGGGTAGCTAAAGCTGTTCCAACCTGGAAGAATGAGTTTCTTTCAAGAATTAAAAGCCATAAAGAGCAAGCAAAGACAAATTAGTGTCACAGAAGAGCAGTATTAGTGAATTATAGAGGTTTGAAGCAGGTACATAATTTCAAGCTAATATACTGTTTAAATTTCAGTAGATCTAATGCCTTCAGAAATGGGCAAAGCCTTGATTATATATACTTAATTCCACTTTAAAATGTCTCAAAATGAGTATATTTCAACTCTTTTAAATAAATAACTACAGCTGTTTAGTCTCACCATCCTTTTAAAGACGGTTCTCGCTCTTCCATCATTATAATTATCTTATAATTACCTCAGACTGGACATACACAATCCCATCTCAGAACTGAAGCCAACAAGTTAAGCAGTAGCCACACTACTACCCTACTGACAGGCTTCCAGAGGTCTGAGTGGCACAGACAAGGCTGCGCAGCTGCAACTGACCTCCTGGCAAGTATTAGGCATGGCACCAACAAGGAGAAGCCACTTTCATTCTGTTCTTTCTTTAGTGCCGAGCGATAGGCAGCAATGAATTAAAAACATAAAGGCAACAGCATATGGTCTGACACTCCAGTCCAGCACCGCAGTTCAGCCTATTAAGATCACTCAGGCCAAGCACCCATTCAAATGCTTTGCTGAACAAGAGCCTAAGAAATAGTCTAGACTTTGTTCAAATCTGAACATTTGCGGAGATGTGACACATGTAATCATTTACAGCTTCCCTCTGTATTTGGGAATGGCTTAGTGACACAGAAACCAAATTAGCTCTCTCAATTACAGCAAAACCACATTTCTATCCGGTTTTGTATTGTGGACATAACCACTTTAGAACTAAGATGATCTATTACTTTGAGTTCTAAAGATTAGGGTGCTTGTTTATTATTCCTGTTAGCAAAAAACATTCAGACTACAGGAACACTAAAGCTCAGGAGATACAAAAGGTATAGTCCTGCACCCAGTTCTGTCAAAATAAGCTGTATTTCTGTTGTTTCAGCAGGTTTGGTTGGGTTTTTTTTTTTGAGTCAAGATATTTAGCACAAAAGAAAACACACTGGAATAAGGAGTATACTACTAATATTGCTAAACTGAGCTGAGTAGACATCTTGCAGCCTAATGTTTGTCAGGGTGTGCAACGTATTTTCAAACTCTGCTTTGTCACCTTTACTCACGTACTGAGCAGTCCCACAGCTGAGCTCTGAAGCACCGATCAGAGACGAGTAAGTAGGGTCGGCTGAATTGCCAGTTAGGGTACAACCAACAAAAAAAATTGCGGGTAACAACCCTGGCCTCTGAAAAGCAGTGAACTAAAGAGAAACACCACCAGGGAGCTCCTTCAATAATATTAATAATTGCTAAAATATTGCACTTGTTTAAACAAGCATTTGATACCACTCCAAGCCTTCTTCCATTAACAGAAACATCAATATGACCTTTCAGGTTAGTGAAAGTAAGGAGCTGCACAAGTCAGGCACGCAATGGTGTAACTGTATATCAGCCGTATGTTCAGTGCTACACAAAGCACAGTCCAAATACAGGACTAAAGACAAAACAGGGAGTATCAAGAAGGAAAACCTTTCCACTTCTATTTGAACCAATCCATTGGACGGAGGCTTAATATTGTATTATAATATACAAATATTCTTAATTTTATTATATAGAATTGAACCAGATTGTCTATTTTCAGCACGTGTTTTAAGATTTATTTTTTTTGTATCTTTCAGGTGAGTAAAAACTGGTGTTGTACCTTTCTTTAGTACAGAAGGAAAGCATTTCAGAAGGCAAACATTTTGACAGAAAAACAGACATCTCCTGACATTCTCAACAGGTTTGCTGAAGAGTGGCAATAATGGGTCCACTGTAAACACTGAGTATTTCCCATTAGTTAGAATAGTAAGTATACAAGTCCTTCAAATACACGTTGCAGTGGACCGTCTTTCATTCTGCTACGGACCATGCTTCATTTCTTTCACTCAGAACTTACTCTATAAGGAGGCTCACTGGTTCTGTGGTTACTTAAAACCATAAAAAGGTACAGAACCAGGTTCCCAGGAAATTGAGTACTGGCCTACTCTGCTCTCATGAAAACTTGAATCTACTGCAACCATGAAGACTTTTAGCAGCAAGGTGTTGTAACGAGACATCTGCCTTTGTGGTGGTGTACTATTTTGTGAAGATTTTTTTGGAAAGTACCAATAACGTTCAGGTAAGTCATAGCTAGATTAATGAAGTCCTAGTTCTCCCAGGCCAATATTTTACTTACCCAAGTGGACAGCGCGTGCCCAAGATAAAGAAGAAACTTTGCAGACGTAAAATAGGCAACCACAGATCCTAAACGAGAAATAAGAAACAAATGCTAAAGGAGATTCGGGCACAGCCACCACGTTTGGCTACACAGCGGGTACTATTCGCTGCCGTCGAGGAACCCAACATCGTTTTCCCAGCGAAGCCGCCACCGGGACACGCAGCGTTCCGGGGCGGCGGCTACCCCTCCGGAGCCCACCGCCTCCCCCCTACCCCGGCTCCACTCCGCTTATCCGCTCCCGGCAACCTAGCCACAGGCGCCCCCGGCCGCCCCCACCGCCGCGCACTGACCGCAGGGCCGCCGCTCGCCCGCCGGCTCCGCTCCCCGCGCCATGCTGGCCCGCTCAGCCGCTGCCAGAGCCCGATGCCGAGAGGAGGCGGGGGGGGACGCGCGGCTTCGCTCCGTGTTGCCTTCCCCGACTTAGCTAGCACTGTAGCTGAAGTCGGAAAGCCTTAGCCTTATGCCCCGCGGGCGGCCGAGGACGCTCCGCCGCGGGAGAGGGCCGAGCGAGCGCCGCACGACGCTCGGCTCGGTCTGCGCGTCCGCAGCTGCCGGAGGCGCGGAGGCTGCGGGCGAGGCGTTGCGCCGCGCACCGCCCTTTGTAGGCGGCGGCGGGCACCGCCCCCCACCGGCCCGACCCGCCCCGGGGGCGGCCCCCGGGCCCGGCCCCGCCCGCGCCCCGGGGAGGCGGGAGCAGGTCCCCGGGGGGCCGAGGTGCCCCGCCGGTTGCGGTGACCCGGGCCGGGTACGGGACCCCGAGCAACAACCAGAGCCGCCTGAAAACCGTCACAACGTGCTTTGGGTGTTGCGGGCCACGAGTGTTCCTCGTCTGGTTTGGCTCTTTGTTGCTGCCTGTTTATTTCATGACCTTGTGAAAAACGTGACGTTCTTGACTATTCACATGCATCAAGAAGCTGGGGTGGTAAGATAAGCACCGAGTAGCACAAGACACCTGCCAATGACAGCGTTCCCAATTCATTGCTCCCCCCCTCCCCCCCAAAAAAAACCAAACCAAAATTTAATCTCTTTAACTGAAATAACCTTCTGTTCTAATGAAGATGGTGCAGAGTTCACTCATCTGATGCTGGCTCAGGCTGCCTGCTGCACATCAAGTATCCCAGCTCCTACCATAAATATCTCTTTTGCACCCTATGTGACCTATTTTCGGTATTGACCACCAGCAAAAACTAGTCAAAATGTACAATAGGCTGGTTTTCTCAGGATACTATGAAAATAATTAAGAAGTATCTGTCCTTGTACTTCAGAAAACATAATGATTGCTTTTGGTTGCCTGGCCTGAAATAATTCTTTCATTGTGTAATACTGCAGAGTTCCCTCCCATACATGTAAAATTGCTTCTGGTTTGGGCTTTTTTTTTTTTTTCCTCCTCAAGTATATAGGCCATCCCAGAAGCAAATGCCTGACGTAACAGACCAGTAACCCGTTCTGGTTTTGCCACTCCTGTGATCTTGTTCAAAGTATTTCTTGTATTAATTAGATGACTTTCTATGCATGAATCACAGTTTATCCTTGCATAAAGGGAACTATACCTTGGGAGAAATTAATACAGAAATAAAAATTCATATATACATAGGAAGCTTAAAATTACTATTTTAATGGGATAGGCTATCCTAGGTGAGTTAAGTGTTTCTCCTTACGGAAAACACACAAAATCTTTTTCTCAGATTGGCATAAAAAGTAGAGGAAATTTTCTTGCTGGCTTGTTATATAAGCTTTACTGCTTAAACCGTATTCTTCTTTACTAACAGATAAAAAGAGAAGTATTTTTCCTAAAACAACATTTTTAATATTATTAGCCCTTATTAAATAAGTAACACACAGTGTATCAAAATCAACTGATAGTTAGTTTTAGGTCTATTAACTGTCAGTGCTTGCATCTTTACTGACAAGTTTGGTGTACTCCGCAAGTAGATGCACTGAATTAACTCGGGTACTTCTGAAGTAAGGCTCTGATTAGAGCCCAAGTTACTCGTGCCTTAAGCAGTAAGGTGACACACGATTTCTAGCACCGCTGTGAGATGCCTGTAGTGGTCCATACAGGCCAAGACATTTCACTTGCATCTTTTCCAGCCCCGTGCCTGGTGGCGTTTCTAGCCACTGTCACAGTGCAGTTACTGGACCAGATGGATATGGGTCTGATCTAGCTTGCCAGGTACTATCCATAACACAGCAGCAGCAAGAGGGCTGGATCCTGAAGAGATTTACTCTCCGTGCAGTAACACTTGGAATGCTTGCCACAAAAGCACTGCTGGTTAGACCTTTATTTGTTACTAGAGAACAACTTGGATGAATTATAGTTTAAATAACCATTTCTGATGGAATGCTTGCAGTACTTTACTTGTGCCTTAGATTATATAGCTGAAATCATCATCCTCGTTATTTTTTCCCACTGGACAATGAGTCTTTATGATGATATTTAAACCATGAGAAAAAGGCAAGAAAACATTCCTACCATCCTTTGAAATATAAAAAGCAGTAGTTCCCATATGAGATTTGAGACAGAAGCATGTATAGTCTGTCCAGTGTATATATAGTGAATCCAGTATGTCCATGAAACACTGAATTTACTGGATAGCAGTGAAAGATTGTATTGTATGCAATGTAGAGTTTATCTGCACACAATAAAGTCAGCCTGTCCAGAGTGCACAATACATGATGCAAATGATTTGCATAGTGCAAAATAAGCCAGGCAGTTTATATACTGCAGGTCATGTATGCCCCAGACATAGTCACTGCACATCTGATGTAGAGTCAACCTGCCCCAGCCAATACAGTAGGTACCATCCAGAATTTTTTTTATATTTGAAGGGAGTAACAGCACCTTTGCTAACAATCTGCCTGCCGAATATCCAGAGGTCCTAGGCATATAGCTAAAAGGCCATAGCTGACTTACAAAGCATTTGTCTATTTCTGAAAGTGGTGGAGTTGACAGGCAGGGGAAAGCCATAGTTTTTCTTCTAAATTTGCCACCATTTGGCTGTGAGATCTTTCCCCAGATGCTTATTAAAATAAGTCTGTGCTCAGGTTTCTTTCCCTGTCAAACAGGGAATAACAGATCATTCCTTAAAAGACTGATGTTAAATCTAATACAGTAGCTTGAGCACTTCGATTTTTACATCTCAGATGCTGCTAGAAGTCCCAAATATTCTTACTAATACTCCACTAAACCCAAGTTTTCTTAGATTGCTTTGTGAAGCCCTCGTGAATATTTTTAAAGAGGCAGCTCTTGTTTCAGGTTGGCTGGCTCACTGGAGTCTTTTCACCACAATATTTACAGATTTCAGATGCATTTAGGGAGGTGTTTAATAGCTGGAAGCTGCATGAGAGGAGTTACCAGTTTTACTTGGTATAGACCCGACTCAGCAGTCTTAGAGCAATAATTTACATAATGGGACAGCATACCAGCTGTGGATTTGAGCCTAGGTCTGACTAATTGTCACTGGCAGAGTGGAAGTGGAGACAAAAAAAAAATGGGATTTTGGAGACAAGTGTTGACCAAAACAGTAAAACAACTTTGCTATGCAGATAACTCAGGCTTTCCACCACTCTTTGGAATATACATTTTTGTGGCCACCCCGGCAGCCCCTTCTATCACAAGGCCAGCCTTAGCCTCCTACTTAATAACTTGATGTTCTTACCTACACCTCTGCTTTTCCTATGGGAAAGCTTAATCATTTCTTTTATTACTACTTTTCCAGATTATTAGATAGTACAATTTATCTTTGTTTTGTTTCTTTTTTTCAGGGGTGAGGAAAACCCCTTCAGAATTTATATTTACTGCTATTGTAGATGTCACAAAAGCATTTTATTCTTAATAGAAATCTCCTCGTCCCTCACAGCCAATCACTGGAGATGCACAGAAAATAACAAACATGTATTTTATGTTCTAGTCTTCCTAGCCAAAGTTTCAGAGTGGATAAATTCCTTATTCTTTCTTAAAAATATATGACTAATGTCGTCTCTCTAGTTATTATCTGAGTGAAGAAATGCAACTACTGGACTTAATTTTAGAATTTTTAAGTTTCAGATTAAAATACAACAATAATTTCATTCAAAAGACAGAAACATTCTTCAAAATGTTTCTAATGAGACAGCTGTCTAGAACTGAAAAAAAGTTATAGTATATTTAACTTGTCTGGCAACAAGGGCAACCATTCAACTACAAGTTGTAAACAATTGAAAATGTTTTAATTATTGGTAAGCGCATAACTATGATGCCAAGAATATTCAAAGATACACTTCCAGGAAAGACATGTCTTGAAAAATAAAACAGGATATATTTTTGGCTTTAAACAACTGCCCACATCAGTGGCAGCTTCTTTATGCACTATGCTTGTAATAGAGCTGCTGAATGTAGAGCAATAGCAATTTTACAAAATAATACCCACAAATGTCATCATGGTTTAACAAAAGAGGCATGAATAATAGTGAAAGACCTCATGTAAGCTCAGATCTTACACTCAGCTGAGAGGTTTCATGAAGTTTAATTATCATGATGTTACCATACTTCATTAAGACGCCCCTCTTGGTGAGCAAAGTGGTTTTTTTACTCAATTAGCTTACACAAGGCCTAGCAAAACTGGAAAGAATATATATAATTTGCAGTCTTTTGAAGGATGAAGCACAGAAGCCTTTACTGAACTGACCCCTGTTATGATGTAGTCACAGAAAGCTCTGTCTCTGTTGCTCATAACCCCACACACGTAACTGCCAGAACTACCGTCTCAGTATCAGCTGTCACTTGCACAGGGAAACAGGCAGAGGTGGGGTGGAAAAAAGTCTCCCAGGTTTCTTAGGACTCCTGCTTCCTTTCAAAAGAGATGTTTTTTACTCTGTTTATTCACTTACATGTAAGTAATCTAAATATCTATACATACTAATCTTCATAAGTAAATGTCTACTCCCTTCCACTTTCTCTAAGATTCATAGCCTGATGCTCCTGTTGGATTTGTCTCTCTCAGACTTCAAAGTGACAGCTCCCATCTCTCAGGGCTAGATGACAGACTGCTGTCATTTTAACCTGAAAGAATCATCATTTTCATGACCAGAACTAGACTCCTGTGACAAACTTGTAGGAAAACCACCCAGGAGCTCTAGCAAATTCAGAATTCAGAGGTTTATTTGGAGAGGCTAGAATATCTAGCTTATACAAAACTCCAGCTCAGGAGGCTGAACCAGCTCAGTGCCCACATGCATGCCCAAAATAAGATGTCTGTAATTGAAAAGCGATGGCCTAAAGAGTAAGCAAAACAACTTGCTTAAAATCCTACATTGTGTGTGACAACTTGTTTCAGTAAGACTCCTTTTGTCTGATCTTCCTTAGTCTTAAGAGGACACTGTGCTCAAAACACAAAAAGGAAAGCATCTTGTACCAAATGAGAAAAAAAGTAATTAAAAGAAAGAAAACACCACATCTACTAGGAACAAGTGGATATTTCACACCCAAATGTCAACAGTAGCATCTCTGCACCTTCCCTATATCATACTAAACATTAATTCTCAGGAGTGGGAATATTGACCTGAATTGGAACACTGGGTGTTGAGGAAGAGACTGAAATGAGTCTGGAGGGTAAGATAAGGGCCTATCTGCAATTTAAGCTCATTTTGTTCAGTTTTCTTCATTAGAACTTACTACAGTTTGTCTCCTACAGGGTGTCATTGTTCTGTCACTAAAAAATAAAACAATACTTAATAAACAGTATTTTGTTTCCTGTCTGTATTTTAGCGTGCAATATGAAAACATTGGGATTTATTATTTTCCCTAAAGCCTTCTACTATGTATGAATTTTGCCTCTGTTTCTTAATTCAATGTTCAGAAATTTTGATACATACAATAAAATCAAATGTGGAAGCAAGTCAGGGAGTATTTGCATTCCTTAAGAAAGAAACCCTGTTATAAGCAGAAGACAAAAATTCTCTTGAAGACCTCCTGTTGAAGATTATGGTTGACCTCTTTAAGACAGTCAGATTTTGATATCCCTGTTCACCTCTCTGCAATATTCTATTCTGATTCTACACCACGAAAATACTTATAAGCACATTTTTAACTCCACGCACATGTTTAGTTTCCACTGATTTAAATGAACTAATAATAAAAAAAATATTCCTAGATCTAAGACAATGTTGAAAGACTTTTTGGAATAGAAATGAACCAGGGAATAAAAGCTTCTTTTAACCTCCATTAGTTTGAACTGAACAATCTGTAGAATCAGTGATCCCACAGCAGGAAAGGGGAAATCCCTTAGAAGAGCTTCAGTTGCACTATCAACTTCTGTTTCTGGGTGTCTCCCAGAAGTCTTCATAAAAACATGTTTGTCTTTGGAGACCAATATTCCAACGTTCAAATTAGCCACAACTTTAAAGTAATTTTTTGGAAGGTGAAGCATGAAGTACAAGAAGTACTTAGAATTACATGATGAAATAAGTATGCGTCAGTAAAAATCATTAATTTGCACTGTTTTGCAGTTATACAAATAATATTCACCTCAACAGCCATCAGTTTTGTAGGTGAATATGGGTGGAGCCCTTCACCCATATACAGCACCCGCTGGGAACAGGGCTCTGCACTGGAGCATGGGACTTCACCAAATAAATCCTTAGCAAAGCCTGCATAGATGATTCTGGCATGTATTTGTAGGTATGAGAAAAATCTCGTACTACCATCTGGCTGTACTTCATGTTAGACATTGATTAACTAAGTTTCCATATCTTATTAAAAATTAATAAGCCAGTCTTTTCCCTTTTGCAATATCATTAATATAATCCTTTGGTGTTAGCACTACATTAATTATTCATAATAGCCCATCTAGTAATCAGCCATCATTCTACAATTACTTAGCTTCCAATTCTTTCAATTTTAACCTGACACCTTCTTGTCACTGATGGCATATGACTTCACTAACACTAGTAAACATCAACTAACTAGTATGGCCGTAGGTAAAGCTGTTCACATAGAAAGCTTTCTTCATCTTCAGGCTTTTTTGTTAAAAGGTGTTTAGTGTTAATAGGTAAGCAAAAAATTAAAAAGAAAACCTGAAAACTCTTAAGTTAGCTCTAAAAATACTTTTATAGTGGCTCTAACAAGAACATTCATATTAATATTGCTATATTAATTTTCTAATTTATCTGAAGTGAAAGTTAAAGTAATACCAAGGGAAGCACTCCCTCTCTGTTCCATTAATGACACCTGTGTTTCAGAGATACTGCCAGGGAGACGGCCCCCCTAGTCCCCCTGCAATATCCAAAATGGTACGTGGAATCTGTTGGCACCAGCATATTTATGTTGCTGTGCTCAGTGACCACGTACGAACCACTCTGCCTCAGGATGTTTTTTAAAGAGATAGTCTTTGGCCACAATGGTGGTCTTAGCCCTCAGTTTCAGCTTTGTGCAAGCACTGCTCTATTAGAGCTGAAAATGTGGCCTACAGTATTTGCAGAGCTCTTTTATTCCAGTATCTTAAGCACAAATCTACTCATTAGCTTAAATCAAGCTAACAAGAAAACATAAATACGACTGATAGCTTGCTATTATCTTGCCATAATACTTCTCCACCCTATTATTATGGCTAGCACTCCCAAATGAATGGAATGACCTGTTATCCTAACCCAGACAGCTGGCTGAAGTACAATTTTTCATGGAACAATTATGTTTAATGGCCCAAATTGTGATACACTCAAATAATTAGGGAAATCAAGTCTCAGAATAAGTGCCCATTGAAAAACTGAAAAACAAGTGTGGTCAAAATTTCAAGAAGTTCATCAGAAGCAAATGCAAAGCCTTATACCTGGGATGGAATAACTCCATCCAACAGTACAGGCTGGAGGACAACTGCATGAGAAGCAGCTTTGAAGAAATGGATGGGGGAGAACTGGTGGACAAAAACTGAACATCAATCAGTGTGTCCTTGCAGCAAAGGTGGCCAACTGCATCCTCAGTTGTTTTAACAGCAGCATAGTCAGTAGGCCCAGGGATTTAATCTTTTCCCCCATTTGACAGCTGTGAGACTGCATCTGGAGTGCTGCGACCAGTTTTTCATTCCTCTGGACAACGAAGACATTGACATCTTGGAGTGAGTTCAGCAAAGGTGGTCAGGGGGCTGGAGCACACCAAATAAGACGAGAAGGTGAAGGAGCAGGGCCTGCTCACACTAGAGAAGAGAAGGCTCAGGGTACATCTTAACACTTTCAGAGGATACAGAGAAGATGGTGCCAGACTCTTCTGGGAGGTGCACAGTAGTAGGATGAGAGGCCAGAGACACAAGTTGAAACATGAGAAATATCAATAACTAAAAGAATTTATTTATTTTTTACCACAAAGGTGGTCAAATACTGGAATAGATTACCCAGAAAGGCTGGGTAATTCACAGCCTCGGGGTGCCCAACACACAACTGGACAAGTCCCTGCGTAACATGCTCTGGGACCTACTTTTAACAGGACATGGGACTAGATTAACTCCAGAGGTCCCTTCTAACCTAAATTATTCTATGGTCATGGAAACTTTATCACCTTCAGCACTAAATTTCTCAAACTGCAGGCTGTGGATCTCTCTTTTGGGGGAACTATAAATACATCCCATTACAGATCCACCAAGTAGAGTCAGCGTATGTGAAGAAGAAATGGTCAAAACCAGATCCTGTTTGTTTGAAAAGGCAACACTGATTTAAATTTGAGGGAGGGTTGTAAATAACTAGATATTACAGAAGAACTGCTCATGAAGAGTAAGTCTGTATTCAGTGTTCATGAGTCAATTCAATTAAAATCAAGTTAAATTAATATAATAAACACAATCAGATCTTTAAGATTTTGCACATAAAGAAATCAAACATTAATAACTTAAAGGAGCTGATACAGAAAGGTAGCAACATCATGGGAGTCCTGGTCATATGAAGCATGGAGTGTGAGGCAAACATGAGTTAGCAAGAATTCTTTCCTGCCATACTAGTGTCAGGAAAAAGAGCAAATATTTTCAAACAACTTCAAACAACTATAGAAAAAAAAAATCTAACAAAGTCTGTATACTACTAGTACTGCAAAGAACAGCTGTATATCAGCTATATTCTTAAACTACACTGCACAGGTTCACATATGGAAAAAGTAAAACAACAGCAAGATCAATGGATTTCAAATAATCTCTTAATATCATAGAGATTTTTTTCTGACCTCAACTGAGGCAGGGCTCTTGCTTCACTGCAAAAGAGATTGACTTAAGTTGCTTTTCAAGGTAAATTTCAAGTAAGCAGTATTTTAAATCTATGGGCTACTCGCTAATTATGTCTTCAGTCCTATAAAAACACATAATTGCCCGTTACTGTATTCAGTAGAAATAGTTAATTATTTATTATGCTCGTGCTTCTAAGCGTTTTCAGGATGAGAGTCCATGCCAAAGTCAATTAAGTATAGGGCTCCAAAGTGGTTGGGAAATTATATAGGATAAACAGGCAGAGGATGTTTCCTAAGTGAAGGTGCAATTCTGGATGTCAGACATGGTCAGAAGCATTGTTGTGATGTATTTAACCTCACGAGCAAACAGAAGAGTTGTTGTAACATATAATTATTAAAGAAAACATTGACACAATTAAACCTCTAACTAATGTCTATTTACACAATATTCACAGCCATCCTGAGGAGCACAGGGTTTTCATTTGGGAATTCCTTTCTTCTGTAGTCTTTCTGTTTTGACCACATTTTTATTGTCAGCAATGGATTTCGTACCTCCTGTTGCAAAACAAGTATTTTGTTTATGCTGTTGTGCATAACAAATTTCAAAACGGTGATTAACCTAGCTAAAAAACTGCACAGTGACAACATGCTACATAGGGCCAAAATAAGCTGTCTAAGCATAGGCATGTAGTTTGAGAGACCTCTGTGTATCTCAAACACCCAAACAGCAAACACAACCTAAGTCCTGTAATAGACCCGTGCTCTTCTGGTGTATTAATGGGGGGACAGACAGGATACCCTCTTGTCACCTCAGACGATAATAGATGTCTAAATTTAGAAAAACAGAACAAACTCTTACTCCCTAAAAATGTCACTGAGGCTGTTGGAAACATGTTAAATCTTTAGGACAATATGTGTTTATTAACATGGCAAGTTTTTGGTTTGTATGTTATCCTCAGAGTACTTTGCCCATATTTCTACACAGAGACTTGGCAGCACTTCTGCACTAGGTATTACAGCTACACTTTGGAAGAACTGAGGTTTAGGGAGATGGAAAGCCACATGCAGTTTTCCCAAATTCTTCTTCAGTCTTTGTCCAGCATTGTCCACTGGAAAAGCCTATAGTCTACCAATCGAAACACTATCACTTCGTTGCAATTTGGATGCCATGAGTTTGGCCTTACATAACTTCCTGCAGGATGATCACTTGGAGCCATCAGAACCCTTGGATGGAGTCTTAATGGGGAACATGTCCTGATTGATTTTTAGAAGGCAGTCTGAAAGGACAAAATGAGGGCTCTACAATACATGAGCTTGTGCTGCTGTAGTGAATAGCAGGTGGTAATAGTAACTGAAGGCGCTACTCACTAGGAAGGTGAGAATCATTCCAAATTGTCTGGGGGAACATGCTTATCTTCACAATTATTACTCCTTAGATAATTAAAAACATGGACATTGGCTGTGGGAATCACTGTTTGGAATAAAATAGTTCAGTTCCTTAACATTTTGCATAGGTGCCTAGACATACAAAATTAAAGGAAGCCATCAAAAAAAGTATTTCATTAACTAATTCAAAACATGAGATTCACTCTTGTGATTCAGCTTTGTTAGGTACAGCCATTTAATTCATAAAGTTATATAATTATGCTCTGATATGTCAAATTAACAAATGCAAGATACATTCAATTCAAGGTTTATTACTTTCTCTAAAATGCACAGGCCAAAGACAGGACCTAAGAGAATACGAGGGCTGGACGCTTACTTAATTAGGAACGGATAAGAGAAGAAAGAAAATTCAAGACTGTACCTGCCCATGTGGACATGATCTGATCGCCAGTGGAGCCTGTGGGAAGTAGAAGGCAAATAGGAAGAAAGCAAGAAAAAAAAAAAAAAAAAAAAGAGGCTTTGGCACACGGGAAGACAGGACCGAGGGAGAGACTAAATCCAGCGACTGACCAACAGCCTGGGTGCCAGGCACTTCTGGATTCTGATCTTAGATTCGTTGCTGACTCACCATGTGGCCACGAACAAATGACTCCACCTTTGTGTTTCAGTTTCTCATTAGCAGGGTGATATTTATCTACTAGTCTTACGGAATGTTGTAAAGATAATTAATAAATGTTTGTAAAGTACTTTGAAGGTGAAAGGCCGAATCCACAGTAAAGACTAGGAGGGCATCGAACTAACTTGCTCATTCCTTTTCAGCAAAAACAGTCTATACTTGCAGAAAGCATACCAAAAAAAAAGCCAACTTTCATTTGTTACTGCTGTCTATTCTCTCCTCTACTTATTTTCAGCTATTTTCACTTATGATCACCTATTTCACTTATTTTCACCTCTTATTTATCCTATATATTCATCTATTTCCACTTATTTTCACCTATTTCACTTATTTTCACCTATTTTCATTTAGCTAATGTTTGATTCAAGCAAATCACGTTCAACTATTTATCAGCTAAAGTTAATCATGTGTCCAACTGATTGTCAGATTAGATTCCAAGACTAAATGGTGTGTAGAGGGCTGTCTTTTATCATGTATCTACAGAAACATCTGATAAACACTTTTTCAAATACAAATAATAGTAGCTGGTAAGTTATAAAAAAGTGACAAATACATTTAGCATTGGTCATCAGCTCTCTGAAGGTGGGACCATTCCTAATGTTTATTTTTGTGCTTTAGCATCAAAGTACATTGTTTATGGCGGGTGTTTATTATACTTTTATATTATTAAAATAAAATTTAAAAATCACCACAAACTATAGGATACATTTATTATAGGATACATTTGTCCCTGCTCATTGCAGGGGAGTTAGGCTAGGTGACCTTTAAAGGTCCCTTCCAACCCAAATCAGTCTATGATTCTATGATTACTTCACCTAGTGACAAAAGCGTACTACATCTTAGGCAGCTTCGTGTTTATTTGGTCACAATCAGACCAGAAGCAGCCTGGTGTTCTGTGCTGATAAAATTCTGGTTACTTACTTTCCCTGATGATTCCTCTACTCAAGGCTGAGGACTTTCAGAAAGGCCAAAAAGTCTTAGCTGTTAGGCCATCAGTGTCTTCTAGATGCCGTAAGTCAACTGTAATTTCTACCCAACTTAATATGCCTGTCATTTCTATGAGTCTATTTAAAGTTTTATGTGTCAGGCTTTATATATGCAACTATTTATGAAATCACAACTCATCAACCTAATTTAATAATATGGAATATCAGAAGAAAGCTCAGTTGAGAAAGTTCACTAACCATCCCTAAATAAAGTTTGTTCATAAACTATTCAAATAAATTATTTAATAAATATTTTTGAACTATATATTTAGTTTGTTACCAATCAAGATTTGCTGTGTTTGGGTCAGGTACTGCCGCTGACTTAGGTAAATTATCATGATCTAATACAGCAATAGAAAAGAAGAATGTTATTCAGTGTGAATCAGTACGTGAAATACCAGACATGCTATACTAATCAAGTGATTAGTCCACTTTTACTTCTCCTGTACCTAATCAGTGAGTAAACCATTTTTTTCAGTCTAAAGAGAACAAGAAAAACTGCCGAAAGACCAAGGTATTATTAAATGCTAAAACAAAATTTGCTTTCAGGCCTAATGCATTTTTAGTTGTGGGCAACTCAGTGAAAAATAATTTATCATCTCCACAAGGTGGGAAGAAGGGGTGTGTGCTTTACTAGCCAATCAAAAAGACGACTGGGTTGTCTGGCCCATTTTCAAATGGGCACACGGGCAAGCACACACATAGGTTCTGTAAAAAAAGGCAGCAAGTTGTAATAATTTAGCAAACAAAATAACAGCTAGCTTAAAAACAAACACAGGCTGTATCTCCAAGCCATGGCACACAATCGCTAGTTTTCAAGAGCTCTATGTATAACATCACATTAGAAGTTGCAAAAAAGTGACATTACATCTAAACAGTCACATCTGAATACGGAAGAAAAACAACGATATTTTTGTGGCTTGAGTGGCTTAACTGAAAATTGGGTGGAACCACTGATAATTCACTGCTTGCTTTCTCCTTACTGATACCAAAATGAAATGGTACAGTAGCTTGCTAATCAGTCATCTTGGATTCGTCCTGCATCTGGCTTTGTCGCTGCTACAGGGTGCACCTACACTGCAGTCTCTAATACCAATCTAGTTATGGCAGCACCGACTTGAGCAGAAGGTACAGAGTCTGCGTAGGAAATTGGGTATGTGCTCAGTTAGTCCATGTCAAGCTTTATGCTGCACACCCACTGGTACTGATATTGAATTAATACATCACATGATGCTAACTCCAGGAGAAACATACCAATAGCATGTCACATTTTCCTTTATGCTTTATCAGCAGCTTGATAGCTGTGGAGTGACAATCCACTGGTCAGAGTCTATTTTTGGTTCTATCATGGGTCTTTTGTGTATTCCCAAACAAGTGCATATTTTGTCTTAGTTTCCTGTGCTATAAAAAGAGATATATTCTAGAGTCTTTTAACATTTGTGGATGAATAGTAAATTCATAGTGCTCTTATATGCAATCATGTCTAGTTTTATATCCTTCAATTCCCTCATCTATAGAATAAGGATTATTTTATGTGTTATAATTAACAGGCCAGTAAGAGGTTAAATTCATGGAGGTCAGTCAAGTATTCTGAAAACAGAGGCAGCACTCAAAGAATACTACTATAAGTTTCACCACATGCATATTACATAAAGCTTAAGGCTACAGAGAGGCCTAGGAGCAGGAGACAGGGAACAGTGATGTTATTGTACCCAGAGTGATATTAGAACAATGACCATTATAAGCCAATGATACTTTATCAACTGAACGGAACAACGGCTGAGGCTTAACATCCAGTACTCTATTAGTTGTGACATTATAAATAAGAGCGATCATAAAAATGAGGTCAGTTCTCTGTGCTAATTGTGTTTGGCTATTTGTTGAGAATTGTTTGTATAGGAAAAAATGCATAGTTCAGTTTACAGATCTACTATACTGAAAAATGAGAAATTCAAAAGAGCTAAAACTCAGCTGAGTTCCTCCCCCAGTGGTACCAGTAAGGTTCCTTTCTAGTAGGACGCTGAGCACTTTTAAAATCCCAGTGGAAAGTGTGCAGTTTGCAGGATTCACCTGTCATGATTTGTTCTTTGGGAAGAAAAGAAAATTTGTTCTTTGTTAACACCTAAAACATATGTTTACACACTGTCCCCAGTACTGGGTGTTCCTCAGGGAACAAAGCAGCTGGACAAAGCTAAGTATTGGGGCTACCACTACATTTTTCCTCACCTACAAGATATATATATCTTATACTAGATGTTTGGGTAATTCAAACACCATTTTTACATATATATATAAAAACTAACAGCACTGGATTTGTGACATTGAAAACTATTGACCAGCCAATATCCAGTGTCTAACCTTACTATAGCTCTCCCAAGGCAAGAAGATCCTTATGTAGTCACTAAAGAGGTGCTGAAGTTCAGACAGGCATCACCTTCCCTGAAGCCCTTCAGAGCCCTCTCACTACTGCATGCCTTCCCAGTATGTTTGCCATGTGCTTTCTGACGTGAAACAGCTTTTTGGTGACGAATCTGCACAAGAATTGTGCAATAAAGTACACCTATTACAGCAGTGACTGTGCAGCAGTACAGCAAAGAGTGTAGCTGCAAAGAATGCTTACCTATTGAATAGAGGTGACAGGACGGGAAGCAGAATTAGTAAAAGCAAAATCTGAAATGCAAGATGCAATTCATTTATTTTAGGTGTTAGAAAAAACACGGGAATTAAAGACCAGTTTAACTAAAAGGATGGAAGTGGCTTGACTGGCTAGGTCAAAAGGTTTACTCTATAGCAAACAGTGTGATAAAAATATGAAAGGTAGGAGAAGAGGTTAATTGATCACATACAGTACTATTATCAGCATGAAAGAGGTAAGGAAATTGACTTCAGTAGTTGAGCACACAAAAGAAAATAACAGACAACTTCCCACAAATGTAATGAATATGGTACACACTGTCCTTGTGTTCTGCTCTCTCCAGTATAACTTCATGGAAGTTAAACGAAATTCCGTTGCAGTCTTCGGGACAACTGATCAGTACAATCTTTATACTGGAGTCTGGAGCAGATCAGTGGATATGGGAATAAGGTTTTCGGTAGCATTCCACACAGATGAAGGTCATCTAACAGAAACAGGAGATGTGAGCAGCCTCACTGGAAAGAAGGGCAATCAATTAAAGAAAGATGTTGCAGGTAGACATCAGGCCAGATTGTGGCAGGTGCTAGACACCTTGAAGCTTTTTTTGATCTCAAAGATCTGCATAATAGGACAATTCAGGTTGGAAAAGACCTCAGGTGGTCTCTTGTCTAATCTCCTGCTCCAAACAAGGCCAGCTATGAGATCAGGTTACTCAAAGCTTTATCTAGTCTGGTCTTGAAAACCTCCAAGGTTGGAGACTACAAATGCTCCCTGGACAACCTGTTCCACTGCTTCACCGTCTTCATCTGCATCTTCTTTATCTCATCTAAAAAATTAATTAATGCTTCCACTTGCCAGGTATCTCTTATATCTGTTCCTGCTTCATTCTCATTGATACTGGCATCTTGGAATTGCCTTTGTTGTGCTAAGGAGGCATAACTAGCTGCGTTTTTAAATTTTTTTCTTTTCTTTTTTTTTTTTTTCCCCTTTTTTTATTACAGAGTCCATACAATATGAGCTGTGGCATTGTGATGAGAATAAAATACAAAGGAGATGATCCTGTGCTATAAACTTAATAAAATCCCACCTTTGTTCAGGGGGTTGTAAAGCATTAGCAGATGGCACTGCCATGTTATGAACAGTCTCACAGTTGGTATATTTAAATTCTGCAGGCTTGAAGGCTCTAGTGTAGTGGTTTTAGGAGCTCTCACCTGACTTCAGTACAAGCTGAAAACATTCTCACTGTCATCAGAACAAGGACTTCAGTCCCCAGGGATGTTTTATGAAAGAAGAGAAGCAGCTGTGCAAGCATTCCTGCCAAAATAATCAACAAAACAGTAACTAACAGTAACTGGAGTAAGTGGCTGTATATTTTGCACCCTGAGAACCACAGGGAGTCAAAGTGAGAGCAACAGCTGTGGAAGCAGTAGTTAGGGAAACAGAAAAGGACAGCAAGATACTGCATGATACAGACTTTTATTTATTCTGAGGTATGCATATGTGCCTTCTGAGACAGGGGCCAGGATGTTCATCACCTCAGAGAATTAAAAATCAGCAACACCATTTGTGTCCCAGACAAAGCAACAATAAATACTCTTCCCACACCTATGCACAGAGGCGTGGCACTGAGGTATGTCATCAAATCTCTATTTGCAGGAAAACAGCTTGCTAGATAAAGCTCCTGCATAGTGACAGCATTTCATAATGCACACTCTAAACTTGGCTGGCTTACCCGGGAAATTTCCTCCAATTAATAATCCTTCTGGTTTGAAGATGGCTTTTTTGGATAAAACTATAGAGACCACAGTGTGCTCAAGGGCAGAATATTGGCCCAATTGCACCATTCTCCCTCCTCAGACAAATGCAAAAGTTTCAGTCAGGATGTTGCAGCTGTTCCACTGCTGTGCACTGCGGTACGAAGCAATAATTTAGGCCAGGAAATGGAGATTACTTCATATTAATGCAGAGCTGGTGAAGACTTTTAGAAATTCTCAGCGGTAAAGTTTTATTTCACAATAAAACAATAAGTGAATAAATACATGAAGCAATGGCAACAAAGTCAAGCAGGAAGCTTGCTTAATAACTTTCAAATATGAAGGTCTAAAAGTACAGTCTAACATAAAATGACAGTAACACATGGAACAAATAAAAATATCTTCAGCCTATTCACCTCAACTGCTGAGTTCACCAAAAATATTTAGCCCACTATTAGATCATAGAGAAGCTACTCATAGGCAGTAAGAAGTACTTGATCCAAGCAAGCACTACACTGATTGATGAGAAACAAAGTAGTACAAATTAAATAAACGCTGCTAAATCATTTTTCCATGCACGAGGTCAGTACTATTTGAAAACTGCCATCTACTCTGCTAATCAGAAATTGACAGACACAAACCCTTGCAAAAAGGCCTATTTACTATATACAGCTATATTAAAGTCTTACTTTTAGAGATGAACTAGTTAGAAAATCACTAAAAATGCATCGTATTAATGCCTAAGCAGAATTCTCTTTTGTTGCATCTCTCAGTAAAAAACATAGCAATTGCTTCAGTGGAAAAACAAATAAAACATTATAATGCTAAAATAGAAATTCAAAGAACTCCAGTGAATCCAGTTATTTTTAATTAATCCTGCTACTTAGCACAAAAAGCCATCATAATTGAAGATGATAACCAAAGGCTAGCACTGCCAACTGCCTATGTTCCCATACAAGAAGACAACTCGGACTACACTGGCATTTATGAAATTGCTTTATTACTTAACAGCTAGCAGTACTTAGGTATAGCACAAGATACTGTGCCATTTTGTTGTTGTTGACTTCTTAAAAGGAACATTTGATACTGGAGTGTGAGATCTAACACATTCATCTAAGCATCTGACATTCTGGCCTTGCTCTGACCAACAGCCAGAACTACAGAGCAGATTTCAGTAGATGGGCAATTGACTGTTGTACTTGCATACACTAGTGCAGAAGGAGACTTAAGGGTATAAACCAATTCCTTTCTGATACCTGCTTATACACTGAAGCATGAAATTTGGTTTTCCTTTTTCTACTATACCCTATGACCAAAAAAAAATTATCATTAGTCCTCATAAAATTAGTCTTAAAAACACCAAATGAACACTTTAAACTAGGAATTTCTGTGGCATTACATTTCACCCACTGTGTGCAACATGAATATTTTCAGTTCTAAATATATTACAACTCCACCGCCCACCAGAGCTTTTTCTGTTATAAAATTAAAAAGAGGTAAGAACCCCTACCATTTGGGCTTCTCATTCAACCATTTTTCCAGTTCTAATACAATTGTAAATAAATTCTCCCACATGTCAACCATATAGTATCAGTGAAGTGTTAGATCAAAAAGATAATTAATGTCAACACTGTTAGCAATCACCTTGCCAATCATCTAGCAAGTATTTCTTCACTGTTGTTCTGTGTAGGGCCAGATATGAAGGCAGAATAGATGGCGCAACCTGGCATTAGAAGCTCTGCTGGGAAGAAGCTGAATACTTCAAACCTCCTCCTCCCTCGCTCTCCAAAATCACTTCCGTATCTACACATCGGAACAGAAAATCTTTACCATCAATATTCTCAGCTTTGTCCTCAGCATCAGAATATGAGACACACAACTTTGCAATAGCTAGAAATGGAATTGTTCAGTAACTACAGTCAAATCTTCAGCTTCCTTCACCAGCCATGTGCATGATGCAGCCACGTGCTCTACCTTGTCAAACAAAAATACCTTCAGATCTGAAAATCTAAAAGCAGCTTGAGTAAGACTGAATATTATCAGGAAAATATATTGAGGTATATACTGAATACGGAATATCAAGATAAATACTAAGACATTCTGCATGGTTTCAGAATGGAGTAGTGCCTGAAATAAAACTGTAAACTGCAGTGATCTTAGATGTGTATTTAGGTCTTATTCATTATATGTGATGTGCAAACTGCTCCCTTTGCTGTTCCATTTCTACTAGTGTTTTAATTCACCTGAGTTTAGGTTTTAATGACTTCCATAAACTTGAAAAAAATACAATTGAGTTATGATGATTTTTTAAATCCTTTTCAAAACAGGATCTGGCATCCTCAGAGGTCATCAAGCCTAAGAGGAAGTT
Organism: Limosa lapponica baueri; assembly: GCA_002844005.1. Lineage (NCBI taxonomy): Eukaryota > Metazoa > Chordata > Aves > Charadriiformes > Scolopacidae > Limosa > Limosa lapponica. The sequence goes on from KZ506590.1 coordinate 146,373, forward strand.
TTTTATCAGTAGGCAAGACGAATCAAAAGAAGTGCATCTGTTAAGGTATAAAGCTATTTAAAATTCTTCCTGTTCGCCTTAAATGTTTTTTGTTTTGGGGTTTTTTTTTGTTTGCTTGTTTTTTTTGTTTTGTTGTTGGGGGTTTTTTTTTGAGTGTTTAGTATCACCTAACTTCCTTCTTTAGCTCCTAATTAATTGTTAAATATTTCAAACAATGTTGGCCCACTAGAAATCAAGACTCTCTTCATAAGTAACTTCTAGATTCTTCCTGCTGGGAACAGCTATTCGGTATAACACTTCTTGTCACTTAGGGCTTCATCCTGAAATGAGTTTATGCTCTAGGATAAGTCTGACCCTGTCACCTACATAGAGCAATTATTCTCATATATTACACTACCCATACAATATTTTCCAAATAGTTTACAGTAGTTTTGGTTTTATACATAACATCAACAGAATCTGATCAAATCCAAACTTATTTCTGAAACTAGTATGAGTTACAACACAAGAGCTTGCTGAAACTTGTTGGCACTTTTCTACAGATTCCTAGTGATTTATATCTGGACCTAATCAAAAATTCACAAAAATCTAGAACTATTTAAGTAGTTCTGCAAACCAAATCTGCATCTGCATTGCATTATCATCTCTGCTTTGCTTTCTAAAGAGTCTCCTAATCTATTCTTAGCGTATAATTTTAATACACAGTTCTCAAGTTCCAAACTGTTTTCTCTAAGATGATTCAGCCCTTGCCAATTTTTCCACATTATTCTTGTTTGATTTTCACTAATGATTTCTTAAGCTTTTCTGTCCACACATCCAATATTTTATCTCTGCTTCACTCTTTCCTGAGCATGACACTAACTTGAAAATGTTTTTTTTTTTTTTTAAGAGTTTAACTACAAGCTCCTTATTTGACACAATACATACATACAGAATTCTACAATATAAAGAAACGCTACTAACAATAATTAGAACATCTAGGATGCTTATTAACTCATACAGAATGCTTATGTGCATATATATTTAAACTCATATTTCTGTACTCACACACAGACTTAAGCACACTGAAATTTATACAAATGAGACATGAAGTTCCATTAAAGCTAATGGAAATCCTCCAGCATAAAAAACTTTCAAGACTGTGTTTCTTATATTCCCCACAGAAAGTATGCAGTCACCAGAATATTTCTTTACCACCTAAATCTTACTCATCTTGCTTTTTAATCAACAGTCATTCAATTCAAATTACCTACAGGAGGAAGGTAGCAGAATTTGGCTTTGCGGACTCCTACTCATTTAAACAAGTAAGATGCAGATCACATGTCCAAGTTCTTATATAATAAGATGATAACGACTTTTATTAGAGTTAAAAAATACCAAATACAATTGCAAACTAAAAATAAATCCATTTTCCAATTATTACTCAGAACGAGAAATGGTTTTTATTTCCCAGTACCATATGTGAACAAAATTTTCCAATTTTTCAGTTATACTAATATGCATTTTATTCTCCAAGGTGTTAGCTGTTGGCTCTCTTATTAAAAAAATAAAGGTAGAGCACTGAAGTGGGAAGCATATAGTCTGCAAGAGTCTATTCTAGTGCATGATTGAAAATAAGCATGGCAAAGTCTCCTGGCAACACTTTGTGTAAAGATGAAGTAGACAAGTAAGTGTAAGTTACATGCACAGTAACTGAATGCTAGAGCCTTCGTTTGTTATCTAAAGTATTTTAAATGTTTCTATGTACTGTTAAGAAGCTGTTGCGCTCATTTCAGTAGCAAACCATCCATGTAAGACTGTATTTAGTGCACTTACTTAACAGAGGATTTAAAGTAAATTAAATACTTCAGATAAAAAGTAAATCGTCTTCCTCTGATTTTTAAAGAGATCGTGACCTCCTTCTACCTAATATAATTTTTAATCAGATACCTTAATGTAATCTTTGCAGTAACTGTTTAACTAATAAAGCAAATCTGATAGTTGCAAGGGCTGGTGACAAGGCCTTTTCAGTGGGTATTTGCCAAACCTGTCTGTTCTGCTTTAATTGTGCTGAACACAGTATAAATTATTTAACAGTTGTGACAAACATATCACTTAAACTCTACTCACCAATAAGCCAGGCACAGCCTGTGACACTACTGTTCAGGGTGTTGGGTTTTTTTCCCCACTGGGGATAAATCCCTCAATAACCCTTGCAGTCCAACCATCAACATCTTAACCATACTCTTTATGCCTAAGGATTGCTTTAAATTTTGAATTGCCTTTTCAGTTTTGAACACTGTTCATAGGAAGACCCAGCTCCTCCATGATCAGCAAACAGTAGGAGACAAATCCACCTCATCTTGTTAAAGGCGGTAGTATGATTTCAAAAAACAAAAGAACTTCTGCCACATAGATTGCCTTTTTTAGTGTAATCAGCATTTGAAACAAATTGTTTTGTCTTGTTTATACTACTTTTCATGTTCTTTCCTGGGCTTCATTTATCAAATACAGATGGAGACAGACTATAGAGCTAGATGGACCTTTGATCTGACTCCATGCAGCCACCTGTTTGTTATCTTATGTTCTAACTTATTTCCCCCCCCTCTCCCAGAGTGCCATGTATCAAAACTAGCAGAATTTTCATTGTACCATTTTGGTCCTGTAATTCTGACATAACTATACTGAGACAGTTTTATGACTGAGATAACATTATTGACTAGTTTTGGTGCATTACAAAGAAGAGCCATATCCATTTAACATACACATAGTCCATACTAGAAGAATCTACCACATTCCTCCTGTTTTCAGCTTCCATATCAAGGACTAAAATCTATTATCTCCCTGATAATCATTTTTCAACAGTTTGTTCTCAAACCAACTGAGAAGGCTAAGAAGATACAAAGAGAGTGAAAAACAGTCATCAGTTTTCCCTTCATTTGAGAGAACTTTCATCCTTTTGGGCTGGAATAATTCTAGAAATTTATGTTCCTTCATTACAATTCATTGTCATGCCTCTTTTTTTGCTCTGGTCTGGAGAGAATCAAATGCAGTCACATCCTGCTCACGTTACTTGCAATCCTACCAAAAAAGGGTAGCTTCATAGTTTAGTTTCATATAATACTCCTGCTACACCAATCTAAATTTTTCTCCTTTATGCCCACATAAACTGGTATTAGCATTACTGTCACCTTCAACCTATTGAAATTGTAAGCAAAATTTGGCAAAGGTTGTTTACTCTAAATTCATTATTCTTATTTCTGACTTCCAACATTAACTAACGCCACTACTTCTGAGTATGTTTGTCAAGTTACGCTGATACTCTCCTATTCTGTTTAGAAGGTTTTAAAAGTTTGCTCTAACAGCATTAACTGCATTTAAAATGTCTGTACCTGTAACTCCCACCCAACTTGGTGTCGTCTGCAAACTTACTGAGGGTGCACTCGGTCCCCTCGTCCAGATCATTGATAAAGATATTAAAGAGAACACCACTTATGACCAGCTGCCAACTGGATTTAACTCCATTCACCACCACTCTTTGGGCCCAGCCATCTAGCTAGTTTTTGTACCCAGCAAAGAGTATGCCCTTCTGAGCCATGAGCAGCCAGTTTGTCCAGCAGAATGCTGTGGGAAACAGTGTTAAAGGCTTTACTACAGTCTAGGTAGACAACATGGAAATAATAATGCCCATAGGTGGAACATGTGAAGAAAAGCCAGGAACTCAAAGTTCTGTTCCTCGCTCTGCCAACTCACACAACTTTGGCTTAGATTTCCTCTCTGTATTTATCTATTTCAGTCAGGCATTTTGAGTTCTATGGACCCTTAAAGCATTCAGAGCTAATCTAAGTATCATATTCATCAAAAAATGATGGTGAACAAGCATAACCCTCAAGACTGAAAGCTCTAATAAGATTTCAGTTATTTTGGTCCTAGGCTGATTTGTACCAAAGCTTCATGTAGAGGGGGGAAAGAAAAAAGGCTACAGAGAAATAAAGACAATGGGTAGATGGGAAGCCCTCAGCATAAACAAAGCCCAACAAACATGGCCACTGGCACATTAGAATTTGAAAACCTAAAAGCTTCCTTTCAAATAACTCCACTCTCCAAATCTGGAAAAGCTACATTTTCTCTCATTGGTGTCCAAGTAGCTATATTTGCTCAGTATCAAGTACTAAGTCCAAATGTCTGTAACAATGAGGACAAAGGGTCAAAAAGCTCTTGAGAGCAACACATTTAATAAATCCATCTAGGTAAAATCCTAATCCAACTGGGTGTCTTAGAACAAACATCCTTACCTTCACTCTTGCCTCAGAGAGCCTTGCAAAAGTAACAGGCATTTCCCACTTTCTCCAGCCAACTCAGACATGTTCTGGTCTGCCCAAGCCCACATTTAGGCAGGTCCATTTTATGTCTGCAGGAACATGCTTTATGGGACTGCAACCTATCTCAGCCGAAATGACCAAGTCCCTGATTCTAGGAGACCCATATTAGAGTAACATAAGCAGGCTGCTACTTCTGTACCCTCAGTCCATCCTGCTCAGGCCTGCCTAATCCATCAAAGCAATCTCATCTCCGTGTTTTATCTCCAAGAAAATATCAGTTGTACATAGTATTAAACACAGTACTTACTGTCAGGGAGGCACTCCCAACAGGAAATAGAAGCAAGCACATAATTATCCTTCTAAGTCTTCTCCAGGCTTCCTAGCTCAGCTTGCAAAAAGCAGACTTACTGGGCAGGTTGACTCCTCACTCAGAGTGTATTCGGTGCAGTTCTCTTCTCCCTTTCTCATTAGGCAGAAATATCAGCACTGATCTGATTTTGCATCAAGATGCCCCAATCCAAGGTAACACAAATGAGGCATAGGTCCATCTGGTGTTCATGAGCAGTTCTAAGTCCTTAATGGCATCAACAGAAGGGCTTTCAGCCACCAGACTTCCAGCTTCATACTGCAAACAAAACATTAGTTGTTATAAGATAGAGCACTTCATTTTTTAAGATCCCTGAAGATCCTGCTCAAAATGTACATCTGGAAATCTGATCCCATATTCAAACTAGATGGTTATTACAGGAAACCTGTGTGTTCGTTATTCAAAGCATGTGAGGGACTGCCGTGCCAGATTATGAACTCCCTATAACAAAAGAGTTCATAAACAGGAGACAAACCCAAATCTTTTGCTTCTACCTTTCTAAGTCAAACTACCACTCACACAAACTTCTCAACTCTCTTCTAAACTCTATCAAAGTGTGCAACAAGGTGTTCTTCACTAAAGAAGGAAAGATTACGAGAATTAAGGGTCAAACTGTGTTCTTAGCTACAGCAACATAAGACCTGGAGAAAGGTCCTCCTTGCATTCATGAGAATTACTTCAGTTTTACACTGAAGAACACAGAGTAGACTTTCAAGTCTATTTTTAAACCCTCTTTTATTTAAATCATCAGATGAAAGACTAGGCTGGGAGTATTTTACAAACAAGGTGCTCAGTCCAGCATTTTTAGAAGCTTTAAGGAATTCAATCAGACTGTAAAAATTAATGATAGACTGATGCTATGGAAGTTCTCAGCTATTTTCACAACAGCCTTAAAATCTTCCGTGTAAAAAGTGATGAAATTCTGCTTTTAATTAGACAATTAAGAATTGTATGCATCTGACCTATGCAGAAGTTTTGTGCAAAGGAGTTTTCAGATTGCTTTAATAGTGTATCAGAAGTAAATAATGAAAAAACTGACTGTACTTCAAGCTCATTTAAGTGCTCAGACTTTGTGTTCTGTTTGCAGTAATAGGACTTTTAAAGCAGAATGATTAGAGGGTTTGTAAGTTTTCTTACACAATTGATAATCTAGATATTTATCCTAAGGAAACAAACCACAACTTTACATAGATTCCAGAACATAGATTCAGATCCCTGGTTGTGTAAACTAACCTAACTCCCTTCAAATCCTAATGTCTCAATCAAATTAGCATAAAGCTAACCCAATTAATTTCAGCAATTTTAATTTTCTTAGACTGGTACGAGTTAGGAAGTTATCAAAATGTAGGTTCAACTGAGAAGTTTATGTAGAAATCAATGTTACATCTCAGAGTTTACTCATGTGGATTCTAAAGTTACAATCTCTGAATACAAAATAACCCAGGATCAGAATTGAAAACGTTCCAGAAAAGACAAAAAAACATAATTGCAAATACCCTCTGACCAGGCTCTCCCCCATCTAGAGACCTCATCTACCTGTCTTACGCCCCAGGCTCCATTCTTTCTTTGACGATCTGTGGATTCACTGAACAGCCAGCACAGTTTCAGCTTGCTCTCTTGTGGCCAACATTAGAGCTACAATTGTCCTGGTACTGCTCAAGTTCTAAGGACCTTCAAGGCTGGTTCTTCTAAAGCACAACAAGTTTCCTCAGATTGCAGTCACTTACAGCTGAACTTAGTAAATGGCTCAAGTTTGAACCCATAGTCAAGTTAGCATGGCTTAACATGTTCCCAAGCATCAGCTTAGATACAGAACTGAGCACATGCAGATTCCTAGCTTGTAGCAAAGAATGGAAACTCGGCACTGCAAAGCCCCAAAGGCATTATGAATGCTACCCTGTGCCTCTCACAGGATCTGTAAAATCATCTGACACAAACAGACTGACAACATCTTGAAAAGAGGTCTTCAAGACTGATAGCAGTTTTCAGAAGGATGGCTTAACATTTTCAGCATGCTTTTAACAACAGTCCGTCAGAGCTTGAGCTTGGTTATTTGAGGATACTGTTTTGGTCACATGTTTGCTGACACGTGATGACAACTTAAAATATCTTCTGGCATCAGTAAGGACTGCCTGTTTTGTAACTGTTTGCATTGCTTTTTGGGTAATTTGCATTATTTTTTCTATTTTTAAAGATCCCAGATGCTGAAAAGGGGAGGACTTCAAAAGACTCTGCAATATTCCTTGATACTTTATGAACATGTGTCAGGTGTTATTTTAACCTCCCCAAAACAGTTTTGGGCCAGAAATAGTTCAGAGCACCTGAGCTGGCACAAGAGAAGAGCCAAGCAGATTGACTGGAGATGTACCACTGAACTACACTGCCCACTTAGTTGTCAGCCAGATCAACTCCTGAGCCATCTCACCACCTCTCATGAAGAACAGTGCAAGCACATAGCAAACAACAGAACTACAGCAGCCCTGAAATAAGGTTGAATTAAGGTGTCACAGCTCTGCACAGGGAGATTAATGGGGCTGACCTTTTCCTTTGTTGAGTTTTAAACACAGTTGCTCTTGTTTTGAGTATGAATGTGGGTAATTCCAGGACTAATCATATTGCAGGAATCCATTCATTTTAAGGACTTCTCAAAAGAACATTCCATATCAGTAGAAAAATCAGCAATTTGCAGTAAGACCAGTAGTGGAAAACATTCCACATTCACTATTATGCCTCAAGAACATTATCATCACTCTTATGAACCAACTGATGAAACGTTCTCAGGAACAGTGATGAATTTTTGATTAATAAACATTAACTGTATTTATTACTGAACATGAAAAGGATCATCAGTAATTATACTTTGACTTCTGGGTTACTTGATCATCAACCTTTGTAACTTATCAACAGCAAATAAAACGCTCAGGCAGCAGTGGGTTGGGAGGTACCCAGATTAAACAAATCACTCCACAGAACAAGAATGACAAACTACAAAGCACACAGAGCAATACCATCAAAACTTGGATGCGACCCAGTTATGCATATCTCTTCTTGAATTTGAAGGACAAACCCCAGAATCTCTCCAACCCCTAGGCAACAGTTCCCCAGGCAGCTTCAGTTAATCTGCTTTGGGACTGCCAGAATTACATAAGCGCTGGTACACTACAAAAAAAGCCGGATCAACTACCTAACCTGCCTTGTCACACAATCCCACAAGCAGTCATGTTGATGCAAGGGTGGAGGCAGAAATGTGCGACTGAAGGTGGAGGGAAAAGCAAGACTGACCTTTTATGAAACTGTAACTTCAGTCTCTCTGAAAGCAAATAAGCATAACATTCGCAAGTTGCTATATTGTTAAATATTCTTACGGTATCGTTAAGTATTGACTTTTTTCATTCTTCTACGAGGACCCAAAATCCATATTCTCCCTATGCCACTGCCAAAAATTCCAATCAACATCATGGAATTCCAGCCAAGCTCACGGATACCACCAAAACAAGGCGTAACCTTGCCCACATGCTCTAAACATTATCAGAATAAGTAACACCTATGATTATGTGAGCCACAAAGCAGCAAGAGTCAACACTCCTACCTCACTTATTAAAGTAGGAAATATTTCAAGTAATTAATGGAGATTTGCACAATATTTGCAGTACAGTCAGTAGCATAAGGACTTACAGGATTTTATGACACTTCTATCCCAACTGAGCTATCTGTAGTAGGCTGTAAGTTCGGAATGGCTCTTGAGTCTTTAGAATAATTACACAATATGTAAAAGAGGGAAAGGGATAACATGAGACCAAGAAATAACTGTAATGTTCCTACATCAGCCACCTTGATAAAGTCTTAC
>KZ506591.1:4046-15500 GCA_002844005.1 Limosa lapponica baueri
AATTGCAGCTTCTGCTGAGGAGTTTTTGCCAGTTTTTACTTGCATAAAACAGAGTGGGGTTTATTTACATTGGAGGTTTGGGTTTGTATCTTCTTGCTGGTGCTGGACTTAAAACAGTAACAATTTTATGAAGAATCGTACTTCAAATGCTGTTTGTGTGCTTGTTAAGGTAACTAGCATTTCCTACTAATTCCATTATGTTTTTCCAGCTGAACGAGCTTTGGATACCATGAACTTTGATGTCATTAAAGGCAAACCAGTGCGCATCATGTGGTCTCAGCGCGATCCATCTCTACGCAAAAGTGGTGTGGGAAACATCTTCATCAAAAACTTGGACAAATCAATTGATAACAAAGCTCTGTATGACACATTTTCTGCTTTTGGAAACATCCTGTCTTGTAAGGTTAGTGGAGAATTATTGGTGCATGTAATGGTTTGACACAAAAAACTCAATTTACGCTGGAAACGTTCCATGGGTATTACAGCAGAGTTTTTCTTTAATAGGTGGTATGTGATGAAAATGGATCCAAGGGTTATGGATTTGTACATTTTGAGACACAAGAAGCTGCAGAAAGAGCTATTGAAAAAATGAATGGTATGCTGCTTAATGACCGCAAAGTGTAAGTACATAAATACGCAGTTGGGCGTCAACAGTCTGAAATCCATTTTACAGCAGACAAATATTTAAAGCTCAACTAGAAAAACAGGTTGTTCCAAAATTTTGTGATTTAAAGAGACTTTTATTGCTAGGAATGCTATGAAATATATCACCTGCCTATTCTAAAGGTAAAATCAGCTCAGAAAAGACTAGTAATTGATTCTAGGGAGAAGTTGTTGTATTAGTTGTCTTATAAGCCAATGTTGTACTGAGGCTTTAGGAATTTCTCTGGTTTTCTAATCGTACGGGCCTGAGATAAAATACAATCCATCAGGTATTCTGAATAACACTTCCTTTATGAGAGTTGTGAGATAGGAACATCATCCATTTTTTGGATGAAAATCAGAATGATCTAGAGTTACTCAGTCCTGAACAGCTGTCAGATTACACTAATGTTTTGATATGAAAGTCTGTTAATAGGCATAACTAGGAAATAGGAGTAGCAAATAAAACTTAGAGAAACACAATGTTTTAACCATTATCACTGTTCTGTAATGTAGGGAAGGAAACATTATTTGGCTACTTGGTTAGTGATATCTACGCTTGGGGGAAAGGCACGAGTGCCCGTCACAGCTATGCCTAAGGGGGCATTATGGTATCTGGTATAGCTCTATAAATACTTGAGAGGGTTTGGAAAAAGGATAACAGAAATCAGCATCAGTGTACCATCATGGGTTATTTTTACATGTAGAGATGGATGGATCAAGCCACATACAGGGAGAACATACATTTTTAAGACTTTAGTTTTCCTGCTTGTTCTTTGCTTGACTGGCATGCTGTGTGGATGTTTTTACTCAGCTTTCATCTTTATACAACCTTTTTAAATTAGGAAAAAAAAAAAGACGGCATGTATTCATAAAAGCACATGATTTATGTAAACTTTGGTAAAATACATCAGAGTTGATTTTGCTTTGAATTTCTATTCAGGCTAGGCTTTTAAAAGTGAATTAAAGTACTTCACTCACTATCAAAATCTGCTGAACACATTGCACTATCATTCTTACCATTCTTGGTTACTATAAATCAGGTGAAGTTGTCAAAGTTTAAGAAAGTTTTGAATTACTGTATGCTACTTTATTGGATTTGTCAGATTTGGAACTATAAAGTTGGACAATACACTAAAATTTGAGGGCAAATGTCTGCTACAATCAGAAATCAGTGTTAGCCACGTAACATCTGTACAAGAGCAGTTCCTTGGGTTGCAGAGTGTTGTGTTCAGCCTCTGTTCTTTCTCTGACAGTATGAACTGACCTTTGGTGTTCCCAGCCAATTCGCAATGGTATTTGACTAAAGAGCAAGCTGAACTATTTTTTTCTCTATGCCCATTTGAAAAAAAAAAAAAACCAAAAACAAAAACCAAACAAGCCAAAACAAACAAAAGTCTTGCTTTGATATAGTCTGGAAAGGTGTGTAAGGGAGTTAGTTGTAGAGATTAGTTAAATATCTTGCTTAAAAACTGGATTGCAGAATGGTATCTGTTTTAAGGCTGCCAAGTTTTTAGTATGGCAGAGGGATTATGCTGATATCTAGAATTTCTGTTTAGCCACTTTACCTAGTGCTGTGTCCCATTGTCTGAGCTCCTGTTGTCAAAGGCTGTTCTGTAAGAGTGAACAATATCACCAGTGGTTCGAAAGCATTTTTGTGCTAGTAACTGTGAAAAGCACACTGATGTAGCAAAGGATAGTGAAATTGCTTTTCTGATGACATTGTATCGCAAATGTTTCATCTAAAGAATTTTATGCCTATAGTGAACAATGAGACTGTTTAAAATCCAATGCCAGAGGATTAAAGTAAATTTTTAAACCTTGACAACTTGCTTTAATCTGCACTGTTCTCCTGCAACTAGATTTGTTGGAAGGTTTAAATCCCGCAAGGAACGCGAGGCAGAGCTTGGAGCCAGAGCAAAGGAATTCACCAATGTTTACATCAAGAATTTTGGAGAAGACATGGATGATGAGAGACTTAAGGAACTCTTTGGCAAGTTTGGTAATGTCTTAAAGTTTAAGTTTATATAAGCACGAGTAAACTTCAGCTTACATCTTACTGTACAGTGCTTTATAATACAAAGAATCAGCTGGCTGATACTGATGTAAAAAAATGAAAAATAAAAAAAGGTACTGAAAAGTTGGTACTTAATTCCAATTTCAGATTCAAAGTGCAGTAATATCCACTGCAGAATTTTAAGTAGGCAGAATAGTGTATATAATCTTGCCATCAGAATTGTTTCCAATAATCTGAAAATGTGTCTAAATAGTCTTTTGATGGGTTTTGCAATTTTTTTTTAGTTGCGAATAGAAGCATTTTCTATTTTAGTACAGACTGATGTTATGAATTCACTACAGGATATGTGACAAATGAGTTTCCTCTTGCTTTCATTGACCTGCAGACCTACCTTTACTCAGAGCGTCTCTGCTTTCATTATTCAGTTGCATTGTGGTGGTTGACCTAATGGGAAATTATAAGGAACTTTTCGGTTGGCAAGATACTTGGTTCATTACGGATTCTTATACTTGTTTACAGGGCACATCTTTTTCATTTTCAGCCTCAGCTTTTTTTTTTTTTGTATTTCCTTTCCTCCATGGTTTTGCTGTTCTCCAGCGGATATCTTGTAAAGCAAGACAAAGCCTTGTGTATGAGATACTCTATAGCAGCCCTAAGCAGCGTTTAGAGGAAATTCCTTTCCACTGTTGAAGTATCTGTGATTGAAACGGTAGTGAATTTAGCTGCTACTGTCTGTCTCAACTGAGTCTGTGAACTGCAATTTTTCAAGGGTTTGGAACTGCTGAACTGGGATGGTCTTTCACCAGGGTAAATGGTGAGGCATATACCTAAATAGAAGGGCCTCCTCTCCAGCTTTCAGTACCTGTTTCAAAGGATGGAAGGACTAATGCTTTTTAAGTGTTGTAATTTTTAATGAGAAAATTCACTTAGTCCCATTTTGGTTAAAATACAGTAGGAAAGCAATCCATCATGGCAGAGTTCAGCCATAATGGCTGAAGTTCAGCATCAGGGCAAATTAGCAATTTTGTATTAATGGGTGATGTTTACTAGATACCATAATTAGTGCAGGAGTCCTTTGTAATACAAGTGAAACAAACTCAATTTTAGGACTTCTAAACAGGATGTTCAAAACATGAAGCGAATACTCTCTGTATACAAAGCATAAGTATTTCATTCTCTTTTTAGGTCCTGCCCTAAGTGTCAAAGTTATGACTGATGAGAGCGGAAAATCCAAAGGCTTTGGCTTCGTTAGTTTTGAAAGACATGAAGATGCCCAAAAAGTAAGCTTCTGGACTTCATTTTAGGAATTCTATAACTGAGACCTAAATAATGTTTTGTGGAGTGATTTGAAATCTTGTGAATTTGTTAAGGGGTTTTAATTGGTCAAGGACACTGCAAAAACAGGTGTCTGCTTCCTAAATGACTTAGTATGGTTTCTGCCATTTAGAGTGCTTTCTTATGAGCAAATGTCCATTGATTTGATGAGGACCCTATTAAGTCAAGGTACTCTGAGACAGCTGGAACTAGTGGAGAAATGAGGAATCCTAAATAATTTAATAACCTGTTGAGATCTGAACTCCCTCATGTTGGGCAACATGCAAGCTTGGTAAATTAAAGCATGGTAAATTATTACATCTGTGCAAAACCCAGATGAATCATGGGATCCAATTTGGTTGCACAGGACACTTATGAAAGGCAGAAAGGATTGTGTTTTCAAACTTCAGCACTGCAAAGTCAGCAGGAAAGCTGTTCGTTTTATGGAGCATGTTTGGCACAGCTGTAAGAAAGTAGTCATAGAGCCCTGTGATGTTGCTTTTACTCTGAAGAGTAACTTGGGAAGAAGGGTCCTTTTAATTCATGTATATGTCTATAACATGCCGGTAGGCTGTATAACTTCATTCTTAGTCAGCTGGTTGCTTTGATGTGTCAATTGACTCTGTCAGGAGGGACATTGTATCAGGAGAAAAACTCAGCAACAACAAATCATGGCAACAAAGGAAGTTTGCTTTTCAAAAGGTGTTTCTGTAGTTTGTCAGTAGTGCAAGTGTACAAACGAGATTAGAACAAATCCTGTCTGTCTTGCATCTACATTGTTCAGTCTTGCATATGTTCATTGATGAGTTGTTCCTCTGACAGTAGCCAGAATCACACATACACTGTTTTAATTAACGTAAAGCTCTAATATCTCAGTAGATATGTTTTTAGTGGCTTTGATTATGAAGGTATACAATCCCTTCCTGTGACTTTGGTTTTAAATTAATTGAATAAATCTGTGCCAGAGTTTTCATGTCTTAATAGTTGTAACTCAAAACATCTTAAAGGAAAAAAGTTAGTATTTTCATAGTCTTCAAGTATTTCCTTAATGAAAGATTAAAAATTTAAAAAAAGCCATCTATGCCAGCTGTAGCTTAACACAAAGAAAATCTGGTAGATAGTACAGTTTCAGATGTTACTTTTAAAAACAGAAGTCAGGTATGTAAATTAGAGCTTTTTAACTTAATTTGCTTTATTTTCTCTGCCTTTAGTATGATAAGGCTGGAGAAATACTTTTCATTGTGTGAGTTGAAATTTTTTTTTTCCCAACTTCATAGAAGAAAAGTTTTTTGCCTCCTTTCTTACTTTTCTTTAACTGGACAGAAGCACACTCAGAAAGTGATTTCCATTTAACTTTAAGTCAGGGTATTTTGTTTCAGCCAGTGATATTGTAGATGGATTGGATCTTTTTCTGGAATCCTTATGTAACTTTTTATATGTGAATTACTGGGGTTTTTTTGTATGCCTGAAAAACACTGGAATACAAAGCACTGCTAACCTCTTGTTTATTAATGAAGGCTGTGGATGAGATGAATGGGAAAGAGCTCAATGGGAAACAAATCTATGTTGGCCGGGCTCAGAAAAAAGTGGAAAGACAGACGGAGCTGAAGCGCAAGTTTGAACAAATGAAGCAGGACAGGATCACCAGATACCAGGTTCAGTTTTAATTCAAGAGGACTAAATATTATTCTATGATATTTTTAGATAAACACAGACCGTTTGCTTTCAACAATAACTTGCCTTTTTTTAGGGTGTAAACCTTTACGTGAAAAATCTTGATGATGGGATTGATGATGAGCGTCTTCGAAAAGAATTCTCCCCATTTGGTACAATCACTAGTGCAAAGGTAAAGTAAAGTTTATAAATTGTGCTCATCCTTCCTCGGAAAATGAACAGTGATCCTTCATCAAGGAAGAGTGATTTATTTCATTGACTAAAAGATACGTGACCCAGTCACTTATCACTGCTACTATATACCATATATGGGGACATCTGCTTTCTTGATTATTGTACATCTCAGGTTAAACACGTATGATCATCCTTTTTGAAATAAACTGAGTACTGATATTAATGTCAGAAAAATGACACCTTTTCAGTGCAATAATGTGCTTATTATTACTTCACTGAGATTTTAATCTGTATTCAGTAAACAGCTACTAATTAAGCAATTATATTATTTTTTTTATAAATCAATTCAGTAAAATAAACCTGTAGTCTCACTTCTAGTAATCTGAAAAAAGAAGCTCATGTGAGTTGAGTAGATACAGCATTCTCTTGTTTTAAAACTGAATTTTGTACTGACAGGTCATGATGGAAGGTGGCCGCAGCAAAGGATTTGGATTTGTATGCTTTTCGTCACCAGAAGAAGCCACCAAAGCTGTCACAGAAATGAATGGTAGAATTGTGGCTACTAAACCATTATATGTAGCTCTAGCCCAGCGTAAAGAAGAGCGCCAAGCTCATCTCACCAACCAGTATATGCAGAGAATGGCAAGCGTAAGAGCAGTACCTAATCCTGTAATCAACCCGTACCAACCAGCACCTCCTTCAGGTTACTTCATGGCAGCTATCCCACAGGTACGTATAGAGATGAGTAACCAAATGTTTTGTGCTGTGTATAAGATCTGTTTAGATTTAACAGTAAATACAACTATCAGCATGTGTCCATCATTTCAGCATTCTGATTTCAGAGCAGAAAGGTGATGGACTTCAGCATGCCTTTCAAAGATAGCCAAGTGACACTGTTTTTGTATCTGACAGACTCAGAACCGCGCTGCATACTATCCTACTAATCAGCTCGCTCAACTTGCTAGACCTAGTCCTCGCTGGACTGCTCAGGGTGCCAGACCTCATCGTAAGTCGCTTTACCTCTTTCCCAGGGATTATGGTAAACTCCATAGCATTTACCTTTGCACTTTTAAGTACATTTTCATGGCATTCTCTTTGTCATGTTAGTGCTATTACTTCTGAACTCTTCTCACCATTCAGTGTTTCAGCATGTAACTGAATATATTTTCTCTAAAACATAGCATTCCAAAACATGCCTGGTGCTATCCGCCCAGCAGCACCCAGACCACCATTTAGTACCATGAGACCAGCTTCTTCACAAGTTCCACGAGTCATGTCAACACAACGTGTTGGTGAGTTTCATTTCTGCAGATTTTAAGTATTAGACTTTTTTTAATTTCTCTGATTCAGAATGATCTCTCAAAAGCATTCGTAAGTTCAGTATCACATGTGGTAAACTTCCCTCCTTTTCTGGCTCTTACTAAATGAGTAAGC
Source organism: Limosa lapponica baueri (assembly GCA_002844005.1). Lineage (NCBI taxonomy): Eukaryota > Metazoa > Chordata > Aves > Charadriiformes > Scolopacidae > Limosa > Limosa lapponica. The sequence goes on from KZ506591.1 coordinate 11,302, forward strand.
CAGTATCACCTTCTAGTAGTTGCTTTAAATGTTGTCCCAGGAAGGACTCCTGCTGTGGTCCCATTTCTTTAGCATGAAGCATTTCTTCTTTCGTGTGCATTTTAATAATACTGTATGACAGCTTCTGCCATTTCTAAACATCGTTGTGGCAATTGTAATAATAGGTTGCATGTAGAAATACTGAGGTGATAGAATTTTAGCTCTTATTATTTTGTCATAGAGTACGGTGAGCCAGTGTCAGGTATGTAGAATCTGCACGTCACCAAATGAGCCAGAATTGATTGCAATAGAAACTTAATTCTTGCAGAATGCATTAGGCAGTAGTATTTTTTAGCTATCTACTTCATGAAAGCATCTTTTTTTAGGATGACTGTTGATGTAATGTGCTCAGCAACTCAAGTGTCCTTTGAGCTTAGAATGAAATTAATACTCAACCAAAGTGAATGTTTTCTGACAGATCTTTTTTTCAATAGCATGTAAGAAAAGCAATTCATTAGTGAAGTGACTGGAAAGTAACATCCAGTAAACTTCGAGCTTTGAACCTTCAGATATGACCAGTGATGTGACAGTTGACAACAATACTGAGATGAAACTATAATGTAATACCTAAATTAGGTATTCGGTTTAGGCTGGATTTTTTAAACTTTTACAGTGTAGGCTAAATAAAAAAATGAATTATTTACATAGGGAATTATGTTGTCTTTTCAGCTAATACATCAACACAGACAATGGGTCCACGTCCTGCAGCAGCAGCTACTGCAGCCACTCCTGCTGTACGCACAGTACCACAATACAAATATGCTGCAGGTGTTCGTAATCCTCAGCAACATCTTAACACACAGCCACAAGTTGCTATGCAGCAGGTATGGAACTTTAGGAACTGGTGCACACTTTTGTTGGTGGTTTTTTTGCAGGGGAAGGGGGAGGGCGCATTTACGATTAAGAGTTGTCTTTGTTATTCTAGAATTCAGGCTCTGCGTTGTGGCAGCAGAGTTACAGCCTTGGGGTTTTAAGTATATTTCAAGTTTGCCTGGGACAGGATGTGATCCTGTGTTACTTCATATTTTCCAGTTGCTTGATACCTTAGCCTGAATTCTCCTTGTGTTTGCTCCACAATGGAGTGGTTGATTAACTAATCTCCAGCATCACCCAGCTCTAACGAGCGCTATTTAATTAAGTTGACTTAGTTGTAATTTCTTCCATGTTTCTGACAGTGTAGGCATTGTTTATGCTGAGTTGTGGAACATTGGATATTTGAAGCTGCACCTAATTATGAACTAGAGTTTAATATTGAAATGATGTTAAATTAATTTGCAGCCTGCTGTCCATGTGCAAGGCCAGGAACCCTTGACTGCTTCCATGTTGGCTTCTGCCCCTCCACAAGAACAAAAGCAGATGTTAGGTATGTATGTGATACCTTTCTCTATGCCTTGTAGCAGAAGGACAGTCAAAGTACTCTTTTCACCAATCTTAAAATGCAGAATAGATAGTTTTAGCAGTAGAGCAAAGTGTTTGTTTCCTGTTTCCCTTAAATCTAGGCTGTGTTTGGCAGATGACATTTGTCACTGATTGCTTTTTTCCTCTCCAGGTGAACGTCTATTTCCTCTCATTCAAAGCATGCACCCTACTCTGGCGGGTAAGATCACTGGTATGTTGTTGGAGATTGACAACTCTGAACTCCTCCACATGCTCGAGTCTCCTGAGTCTCTTCGTTCGAAGGTAGGTGGACTTGTGCCTTACACTGGTTTTATCAGCAATTAGCTCTACGCTGATTGAACAGGTGTTTATGCTGGCACAGCGGAGTAGCAGCAATGCAGCAGTGGCCCAGGGCGAGAAGTTAGAATACCCTCTTTGAGAGGGTGGCAGTGACTTACATTAGCATGAACTGGAGCTGTAATGTTACCCTTTCCTTTTTAACAATGCAGGCATTGTCTGTATGTATAATTTAAGCTGTTTCATTAACTTAGATATACAGAAACTACTAAGCTTCCCTTTATTAATTTTCCTTTTTTACTTCACAGGTTGATGAAGCTGTAGCCGTACTACAAGCCCACCAAGCTAAAGAGGCTGCTCAAAAGGCAGTTAACAATCCCACTGGGGTTCCAACTGTTTAATAAGTAAGTTTTCTAAGTGCTGTAGTTTTATAGCTTGAGTAGGGTAATAGTCCTTTGTCCATGGCCTTATAAGCAGTGTGCTTCCAGGCTCTCTCATTTGCAGCCAAAGAAAGTACCAGCTGTGGTCACAGTTGTAAACATATTTTGCGTTCAAGCCTGTTGGTCCAATTCTGTAGCTCTTGGTTAGCAAATGCTACTGACGTTTGGCCTTGCATATTTAGCTGGAATCAACGCGTTGTTTTTAACAGCATATTTAGCTGAAACTAGTTCTAGGCGTGCTTACCGAAATGGGCAGTTCTGCCAAACACTACTGTTCTTACTGTTGTTCCACAGGAACTTGTGGAATTGAACTAAGCCTGAAACAATACTCCAAGCCTATTTTAATTTAGAAATGAAATAGCTCATTTACACTATAATTTGTATATACTTGCCAAAATCTAAAATTATACAGTAATTTGAAACTAAAGTATGTATTGTCTTGACTTCACATTTTGGTGCATTTAACTTCAATATCAACTAAAATACTGATTTTTTTTTTTTTAATTGCCTTCTGTGGGGTTAGTATCTTAATTTTGCGTGACAGGAAGAGGCAAAAGGTGGTATCTTTACAATTTTGAAAGGGGAAAATGTTGCAGAGTTGAGGATGATGCAGCAATCTGTTCTCTATTCAGTCCAGTTAGGTTTTGCCTGTCTATGAACTTTCCACGTTTATAGCTATCAGTTGAAGGTGCCTGATTTAACATTTAATCACTTAAAATTTTCTGTTTTCTTGGTCTTTTCATTTCTGCAACTTTCATTTTGGAGGCAGAATTTGACTCTTGGTTTTTCCACACTTCTTTCTTTTTCAGTATTTTTTTTTGCTAGTGACCCTTTCACACCGGAGATAAACAAGAGCTGAACAAGTTGTCTGTCCTAAACTAAGACGCCCAAACTTTGAGACCATTATTCTGTGTGCTCTGTGATGTTTTAGCAATTGGAAATTGAAAATACTGCTAGTGTAGTTATTTGATGAGCTGTGGTGTGCTGGCCTTAAGAGTGGAAGTGACATGCAGTCGAGTTATAGTAACAAATTATTTTGTGTAGCCATTGTCCAAGGCCATTCTGTGCTAGTTTAGTTCTAGACTCAGTTTTGTCTTAGCAGGTGTCACAGACTTGGGATAGTTTACTTCCACAACTCTAAAATAAAGTGGGGAATACCTCTGATAATGCTGCTTGTAAAGAACTTTGGTATGATCGATACTGTGAAAGCCCAAAATGCAGTCAGACTTACAGTTGCAGACAGCATGTCAGAAGTCATAAGGGGCTGCTTTAATTTTAAAACCTAACAATGTTGTTTTTGTTTGCAGAAAGATCCGGGACTACAATCTAGAACTTCGCTTCACCGAAGAAAAAAAAAATTTAAACATGGAAAAACTATTAAATATTGAGAAAAACATTGCAAAATATAAAATAAATAAAAAAAGGAAAGGAAACTTTGAAGCTTATGTACAGAGCAACGCCGGGACTAGCAAAACAAGTGCTAGTCCTAGATTACTTATTGATTTAAAAATTTAAAAAAAATAGTAAAATAAAAAATACAAATTAATGTTTTATAAACCCGGGGGAAAAGAATTTTCAGCACAGTACAAAAATTTAAAGCATTCCTTTCTTTAATTTTGTAATTCTTTACTGTGGAAAAGCTCAGAATATCACCACTGTTTTAGTTGACAGTGAGAATTGATAGCTGAGCAAAGAAACGTAATTTGGATTATAAAATTCTTGGTTTAATAAAAATTCCTTAAACACTGATTTACTTGTGATAGTTTATTTTGTCTGGTGTACTTCTGATGAGGTGGTCATTCAGAACACCAAGTTAGAATCCCACTCTGTAGTATGTTTTAGCAGTTTCTAGAGAAAATTAGCATACGTATAGCCAACTGTTACTGATAATATAAACTTAGGCATTAAAACAAATGAAAAGAGCAGCTAAATCCATATCTGGGTTTTAAATCCTTAATAACATGATAACTGAGCTTTTGTCTTCTAATTAGAAGTAGACCTTTAAATGCCCTACTGTGAGATGATCAGTAGGAAATGTTATTATAA
>KZ506591.1:22350-34270 GCA_002844005.1 Limosa lapponica baueri
GCTGCGGGAGAGGCGCGGGGGGAGCTACGTGGTGGGCGCGGGGCGGGGAGCGGGCGGCGGGGGCCGGCGGGGAGCGGGCCGGGCGCGGGTCTGACGGCGGTGTGCTTGCAGCTGTACTCGGTGTGCCTGGAGGGCTTCCTGCTCGGCAAGGCGCGGTACAGCCAGCTCCGCCGCTGGGACGCCCAGGTGAGGACCGGACGGGGGTTGGTAGGGTAGGGGGGCACCCCCGAAAGCCTCGGTGGGGGCAGCCTGCCGGGGTGCGGGCGGCCGCCGGGCCCGGCAGCCAGGCCGGGCCCCTGTGAGGGGCTGCGGAGCCAGAGGGGCTCTTCTGGCCCTGACAGGCCCAGTGTGGGATAGGGGTAGTGAGTCGGTTTTGCCAAAATCTGCGTTGTTAAAGCCTTCCTTCGTGCTAACAGCGTGGGGAGGATGCGCTTGGTCCCGACCATTGCCCTCTCCTCCACCTGGCCATGGCACCCAGCCCGGTCCCTCCCAATGCTGTGCTGTCAGACGGCCAGAGCTGCTGCTCGCGGGGCACCTCAGTGTTTGCAGGGTGAAAGCCAGCAGCAACTGAGAGGCAAATCCAAATAAGACCCACTAAGGGATGTGGCAGAAGGATATGGTGAGCTGCCTGTGTGGGAAACGTTGGCCAAGCAGCAGCTCTGGGTTCCATGTACCACTTTTCCTTGGCCTTTGGGAGAGAGGTGCAACTGCTTTATTTAGGTATTTAATCCTATGAACAACTCTAGAAAGTGTACAGAGGTCAGTCCAGGCAAATTGCAGGGTTTTTTTTGGACAAACCAGGGGTTAATCAAGTGTTGGATCCTTTGACCTGAATTGCCTAAGTGTGTACCTCAGGAGTGACCCTTTCACACAGGCAATTACTAGGCTATTGCAAAACAGCTGGAACACAGGCTTAGAGTATTCCAAGAAATAGTGGGCATCAGGGAATAATACATGGTCCCAGCTAACTGAAGTGGGTTATTTCATTAAATCTGCCTGTTTATGTCACTGCTTTTGTTTTGTTTCTTGTCCAAGTTGCCTCTGTCCCTTTCCCCTCTAGCCTTCCTTTGGTTTTCTTAGAAAGATAAAAGGGAGCATGTGGTGTTGAGCTTCTCCATGGAGGCAGAGTGGCCACCAGCTTTCTCTTTGCTAGCCTGATCTTTCTGGCCTTTGCCAGTCTTTGGCTCCAAACAAAATCTCTCCCAACTTTTCCATCAGTCTGGGTGCACACTGTCATCCCCACTGAGCAGCCTTAATTTACCTTGACAACCCTATTTTAGGGCCCTGTTTGATGAATGCTTCTAGCAGTAGTGGGTTAGGTGGGTCCTCCTTCTTTTGGTAGCCTCCTTGCTGTGCTCTCAGTTGCAGTGATAGGACCACTCTGGAGCAGTTTTTCAATGAGGTAACCCTGGATGGGGATCAGTCAGTCTTTCCTAACCCTGTGACTGCACAAGCAGTTGGAGTAGCACAGCTGAGTCAGCAGCAGGCCTGCTATGGGAAGGAATGTTTGCTGAGGTGTGCTCTTGTGCCCAAGCTCTGCAATTCTTTTCCCTGTGGGGGCCCTCACAGTAATATTTTGCTTTGGTTAATGGAGCATTTTGCATAACATATCTGAACTCATAAACCAGTTTATGTATTTGCTTGCTTTTTCTTTAAGGCTTACTGTTTCTTGCCCAGGAGGCTTTAACTTCATTAAGGCTCTCAGCAAAATCTTTCCCTTCTCTGCATCCTTTGTAACTGATGGTTTGCCTCTTGCTGGGCTTTACAACTCATTAGCTGATTTTTATTCTTAATTCCTTCGTTCCTGCTGTTGGTAGCTGCCATACTTGGCCTTGAAGCTTACAACTACACTGCTGTCCCTTAATTGTCTTCCCTGTACTTATGTGAGGTTGCTCATCTATAATTATTATATCCTGTTCTGCTTATTTTGCTTGAAATGCTCTGTTAAGACAGAGAAATGCACACATACTGTATCCTGGAGTTTAAGACTTGTAATTTCACCCTCTTGAGCAGATCACACATGGTGTCCACAAAGTCCCACAGGTGCAACAATTCTGTGATAGACAGATGCAGGACATGAATTAGAAATAGGCTTCCCCCTTGGACAGATTTCTGTATGATTATACTTGACAGTATTTCTTGAACACTGCTCCAAAGGATGTGTTTCTGGCCTCTCTTGGATGTGATGCTGGACTAGTTGTGCCTCTGATCTCCTTCAGGGTAGTGATCAGCACTGTGAAAGGGGAGGTGCAGCTTGACTAACACTGAGCAGCACTTCCTTACCTCTAGGTACCTTACCTCGAAATGGGGTTCACAATTGAAGCTGAGTGCCCAAGGCAAATGGTATAGAGGGAGGTGTGAACAAACAAGAATGATATCCTAAAAGAGATCTTGCTTAGAAGGAGTTGTTTAGGCAGGGCTGGCAGAAATGCTGAGGAGAGCAGTGCAGCTTTAGCCCTTCTCCTCTTGTGGAGGTAGGTATTTGGCTGTGGATTTCTAGAAGGTGCCTGTCTTGGTCTGAGGATTTACTCAACCTTCCTCTGGGAGATAGGGCTTTGTGTTGGCTGTAAGAGGGTCCAGAGGTGGGTCTGCCTTCTTCCTCTTTGCCTCTTCTTTTAGGAACTAGAGCATTCAGTTGTGGGAAATCCAGTTTTCATCCCCGCCGTATTAAGTACTAGCAGAAGGAAGGACAGCTGGAGGACCAGTCTCCCTTTGCTTGGGATGAATGCCATACAATTTGGGCAGCGTTCCTTATTGTTTGCACTTGCTGAACTAAGACGCGTGTAGCCGTTCTCTGCAAATGACTGTGAGCAGCTTCAGCAGGAGTGTCAATGGCAGATGGATGTGCATTTTAAGGATCTAAGCCTTGGCCCTAGATTTATACAAGAAGAGCTAAGGCAGTGCTCTGTACTGTAGTAGTGTTCTCCTCTGGCTTTAGTTCTGTGGGAGCTGCACACGGATCAGAGCTCTGGGTCTTTACTTTGCTTAAGGAGAGGTAAGGCTGTCTTCCAAGAATACACAAATGACAGGAACTTCTAGAGCAAGGCTAGAGATTACCTGGACAGTGATTTGTGCACTAAAAATGTTACTGGATTTCCTTGAAATTGAACAGTTGCTAAAGACACAGACTGTTCTGGATTTCCACTGTTGTGATGTTTACATTTGGCTTTTCAGTTTCACAGCTGCGTAGCATGTCCCTCTCTAAACAAGTATCATAATAATGAACTTATATTCAGTTGTAGGACTGAAAGGAACAGATTATTTCTTGCAATTGTTGGACTATTCATTGATTTACTTCAAGGCAGGGAGTAAATAGGAAGTATCCTCCGTAGGGCTAAGAGTGAAATGCAACACTGATGGATTCTGGTCATGATGCCAGCCTCTACTGAGTCAGTTTGCAGCATCTGTGATTGGTATGAACAGCTGTTGGGAAAATAGTTCTAAAAAAATCTGTTAATCAGAATAAAACAATTGGTAAAAAGGAATTAAATATAGAAAATGTTTTTATTGGTTTTTGGTTTTAACTTCATTTAGTCAGTCATATGCCAGAATAGTCTCATGTCTTTGATTGCTTGCATAGTTTCTGCATACCTGTATTTTAATTTTCACATGAAACATGTTTAAGCATTTTTAATCTAAGAATGGTGTCTCCTCTTTTTCTTAATATTTAATCAGGTAACTGAGAAGGAAATGCCCAGAGGCCTGTTCATTCTGTATATAATCCATGCATAATAGCTTTATAGTTACAACGCTGCTCTACTTTTTTTCAGGTTAGCAGTTTTGTTTCTGGTGCTCTGTCTGACTCTGGTATCTGCACACCTATGGTGGAACATGGCCCTGGGTGAAATAACTTGTCTAGACAGCACAGGCACGACCTGACACCAAAAAGCAGACCTATGGGATTAGACTAAGTAGGAGATGATGGATTCTGGTCAACTACACTTTAAAAGTGATGATGTCTCCTGCTGAGGTGGGGAATACTTATTGCAGAAAGATGAAAAAGAAACAGCACCAACTATGACAGGTGTCTTTACTCCCCTTTTTGGAGAGATTAGCTCTTAGAGCTTAAAATTGCCATATTTAGGGAAGATGCTCTATCTCTTTTAGGTAGAAATCTTGGAGGAAGAATGAGTACCTCTCCCACCAGGTTGTAACATCCTGTCTGGGCTTCCAGCACAGTCAGATTCAAGCTTGTTTTCATTATCTAGTCTCCTGTGGTCTTTCCTGCCACTTTCTCTTGAAGCTGCCTCTGGGGTGGGGAGCTGGCTGTGGAGCTATGCCCAGCCTCGGTGCTGGGCTGTGAGGCAGGACTGGCCCAAGCGGCTGCTGTGTGTTGCTGACAGGAGCTGCACACAGCGTCAGCAAAGAAGCTGCTTGGTCAGGCATGCAGAGAGGCCAGAGGATGGGAGTCCTCCCCGTAGACAGCTTGTGGAGCAGGATGACTTGGAAGTACCTGTCTGGTCAAGTAGGTCTGATCAAGAGAAAATGGCAGTGCACAGGGCACCCTGGCTTGAGGCTGAGGCGTGTGTCTTCTGCAACCTAAAGCCACTCCACAGAAACAAACCCAAAGCCTTGAAAAATATGGTCAGAAGCAGATTTTGGGGAGGGGGACCCATCTCTTATGGTGGTGTTGGCTTGGCAGGGCCACAGGCAGGTGGCACCTGGCACCACCAGGTACAGCATTGTTGTTGACTTGCACTTAAAACCTAGCCTAGGCTGTTGGGTTTGCGAAGACAAATACTGGCTAGTTTCGTTCTGCTAGAATGGAATTTCATGCTGGTGGCTGATAGTCTGGTGGGCTTTCGGCACTGCACGCAAACACACACTTTATGGGTTTTTCTTTAATTCTTTGAGATGTGAAAAAGTATAATCAGCCTGGAGAAGTTTCTCTTCTCTGTAGCCCAAATCCTGAGAACATACAATTGCATTTCAAGAAGCTTACCAAGCAGCTGGTACTGAGATGAATTAATTATTTTTTAAAGTAGGCCAGAGTCTCTGCTTGTGCAAACTGATGATAACAAGACGGCGCAGCTTTGTGTAGGTGAGGCACGGCCTGAACGCAGAGGGAGGAGAGAGGACCTCTTTGTTGGCAGTGTGGCTCTGGCTTTCTGACTTCTGGCAATTTTTTTGCTGTATCTCCTCAGTTTCCCTGCCTGTAGAGCAGAGATAGTATTTTTTCAGTCTCTGGGGGAGGATCACATATGTGAAGGACTTTGAAGATAAAAAACACTCTATACTAGCTATTACTGTTAGCTTTACATAAAACCAAAGCATGTAGTGTTATCTAACTCTTATGCTGTGTATCTCGGAGCAATTCATGCATATCTAGTAATCAAGAGCTCAGAAATAGCAATATGTTGCCAATGTAGGGAAAGTGGAGCTGTGAGAACATTTTGGCCAACAGGCAGGAAAAGGTATTGCTAATTCTTGCAGTAGTAACAATTTTTTTTTAATTCTTCAAGCTTCATCTGCTGAAGTCATGTGAAAGACTTGGGCAGCTGGGTCCAGAGGAAAAATGTCATCTTTTGCAGGATTTAGTGACATTAATTGCTGAGTTCAATGCTGCTGCTTAAAATTAGTAGTAATGTCTCAGTGTACTATAGGAATCTCATTTTACTGATCACATCATATTCTTTTGGTGAAGGAATGTTTCCTGGCAAACTTGCTGTATTTTGCTGTGTTTAGTAATGTGCATATTGAGAAGGTAAACAGCTCATCCACCTCTTGAGATAATTTGCCTATAGCAGAGAATTTTTACACTTCCAAGTGGCAAAACACTGCCCAAACCTACACTGGAACTGTCTAACAATAACATAAGATAATGTAATTGTGGTTCTTTACTCCTTTCAGGTTTTTTTATGAATGAGGTTGGGATTGTACAGAGGCATTATGCTCCTATTGGCTAGCTGATATAGCTGGAGGAAGAATCAAACTTTCAGATGGTTTGTTCCTGAAAGATTCTCTGGTTTTTGTCATTGTGTTTTGTTGGGTTTTTTTCTTTGACAATATTAGATGATCTGATGAAAGTTAATACATCTCACAGATGAAATAATAAAAGCCTCTGATAATAAAAGCACAAGTCAAGGGCAGAAGTTACCAGCTCTTAAAAAGTAGTTCTGTGGGTATAGATCAAAGAAATCCCATATGGATTATTGGAAAAAGAAGACACGTAACCACATCTTGTTTGTCCATGAGGTGTATCAGACCTAGCTGATAAGGTTAATACAGTGCTACTTTTCTGGCGCGGAGCAGGAGCTCAGAAGTGGTAAGACTGTAAAAAGGAGAGACCCATCAAAAGAGGCTGCTCACTTGGGCTGTCTTCTGGTGGCTTTGCCCTCACTATGGACCCTGAGGGCCATCAGGGAGGTGCTGGGTAGATATCCCTGGGCCCTTTGCACGTCGTCATGTCTTGCTGTCAAAACAAGAGAGCAATGAAAGCTCCTTGGAAACTCTGAACACTTCTTCACTGATGCGGAGTTTTCCTTTGGCTGTTTTGCAGCTGAGGCAGCTTTTTGGGAGTGCTGTGCCTGCTTTCCCTCCAAAGTTTTACCTGGCAATGACCAAGTCAATGGCAGATGAGAGACGGTCTCAGCTGGAGCAGTACCTTCAGAATGGTAAGCTTGACTGTAGCAACCTAATCGGCTTTCATACATAGGGCTTAAACCTTTGTGGATGTGTCAACAATTGTGCTTTACCTTATATACTGAGCTGAGTAAGGGTGTACCTGTAAGGCTGGGGCTAAGCGTTGCAGCCCTGTCCTTTGTGTTGATTTACTGGCACTAGAACAGCAGCATATCCTATCTCTCCCCTTATTTCTGAAGCAGCTGCCTTTCTGCAGCTTTCCCAAAACGTAAGGGAGCAGTTTCACACTGAACTTAACCCAGCTTGTCATGGTGGCAGCCTGTGGTCTGTCCACTCTCTGTTCTTCCAGATCAGTGAGCTAAGCCACCCATCCCTGCTGCTTCACGTCTGCCAGAGCTGACATGGGGCTGGGTGTGAGAACTCGTGGCTGATGGGTAAAAGAGAGAGGCAGAAGACAGGCACTTGGGCAGGTAGAAGTGTAATATCGAACTGGGTTCCACGTAAACCTCTTCCCTCCAAGGGTTTTGGGGCAAGCTTGTGAGAATTATAACAAGATAAGAGTTTGTAGAAAAGTTAAATCTCAGGCGCAACGTGTTGTGTTATACACCAGGTCTGCAGGATCCCTGAAATGCATCTTGTGATTTTCACATAAGCTGAGAAATAAAAACAAAACAAAAACAAAACACACCACCAAAAACCAAACAAACCAACAACAACAAAAAACCCCAACCATTTCAACTACCCACAAAGAAGGGTGTGTGAGGGGATGAGCTTAAAGAGGTTTTGTAGCCTCTGGCTTCAGATACTTTGTGCCAGGACTTGCAAAAGAGAAACTCAAGATAAGTCTTTAAAATCTTACTTAGTGATTATTTTATCTTTCTCACTTGAGTATTCAATAGTTCTTTTTGGAGTTACTGGCCATGAGTGACTATGGAGTTACGTGGCCAAGAACCTTCCTTAGGAGAATAGCAACACTACATGTGTTTTGCACTGTTCATGGCTTCAGTGATTTTCCAGGCTAGTAAAGGTAGCTGGGCAGAAACCAAAGGATGAGTGAAGTAGCACTGACAATTTAACCAACAGTCATGATGTATGCATCTTTTTTTTAGACTCTAGCCATGTTTTTCATCTTTTGGCTAAGTTTGGTTTCCTCCTTCCCCATTTTCCTCTTGTTTTTCAGTTACTTTGGATCCAAATATTACCAATAGTGATGTCTTCATAGGTTTTTTCCGAAAGCTACAGCAGGTAAGTTTTGAATTTTTCAGCCAAATAGTTTGTTATATGAAAGAGTAGAAATATTATCCTACCTCCTGAATTCAAGGCTTCCTTTGCTATCTTCCTTTCCTTGTGTTCTCGTTTATGGTCTGTCCCGTAAAGCAGCGAGTTCCAATGAGAGTGTTCTCTGTGAAGCCTGGGTGGCAATAATAATGGTATTGCTATTGTTTTGTCCATGTATGAACTTGTTTCTCACATGGAAAGAACTATTTGCTTTGTTTTTATATCCCGTGGCATATCTGATGAATCTTTTGCCTCTAAACAGTTCCCAGAAGAGTCTTTGTGAAAGCTCAATAGAAGGATTACACACACTCTTGGATTTTGCAACTGTAAATGCTTTTTGGTAGTGTCAGTGCTTTGGACAGATAAGTGTATTGATGACTGCTGTGAAAATGTCATGTTCTCTTATCTTGCAACTGTAGTGATGGGTGGAATTGGGCGTGTATTTGGGTTGTTGCAACCTAGATGACTTTTGAAATCCATTTTAATGTGGTCTATGACATGTACGATTGTTCTTTGGCAGGCTTGGAGCCTGGATAGCTCTTCCTTGTGTCTGACTACTGCAAGGTGCCATATCTCCCTTGTCTTCCCTTTCCTTCTCTCCTGCTGCTGTGGTTCTTATGAGGATAGTAGTGTTTTGGAACAGGTGGGTGCAGTATGACTCCAGTGGTATTTTCAGGGAGGGGATGCTGCTTTAGTTTTCTGGGAAGTGCTTCACGTGCTGCTGTAACCTCACTTGCAGTGAGTTGTTCTGGAGAGAGGGGATGTTTTGAAGAGCCAAGTAAGAGTTTTGTGACTTGAGAGCTCTTCACTTATTATGTGTAATTAAGGTATGTAAGGGTAGTTCAGAAAGGCTATAGAAAATGGTGTGAAGAAGTATTCCTAACAAATTTTAGAAAGGTTTTTCCTATATACTTTGTAAATAAAAAGATACAGTTCATTTACAGTCTCTTAAATCAGACCTACTGGAGCGCTCAAGACAGTGAATGAAAACCCCCTTTCTGATTAGGAATTTCTTTTGTGAGAAGCAGTTTCTCTTTAGTTCTGATCCAATGCCTGTTATAGCCCTACAGATAACTCCCAGCAATTACTGCTGAGTCTTAATTAGTCTTGATGGGACCGATACCAGGTCTGCTAAAGAAAGTTAAATCCATCAGGAATGCCTGCAATTTGCCCTCAAACACTGCCAACTGACTCTTTTTGACAAAGTTCTGGCAGGAAATAACTCCTCAAAATGCATGTTTGCAGTGATTAAAGATGTCTTTTGGCATGCCACTATTGTCGATTTCTCTTAACATTCCATCAGAAATGATGTCGTATAGTTTAGCCTTTTCTTTACTGGAAGCCCTTTTGGTGAGGAGGGGTGACTTGGTAAGTACATGTGTAATACTCATTTGATTTATGGGTTATGTACATATGTGAGTGCTTATTAAGGCATGTGATGACTGTGCTGACAAAAGCAGTCAGTTATTTTTGAGGAGTTCAAGGTAGGCACTGAATTATACCTTAAGTGTTAGTGCAGGGTTACTACATTCTCAAGACATAAAATTAACCCAAATTTCTGTTCCACAACACAATGGATTTTCATACATGATGTTTAGCCTTCCTGCTTGGTGAAGACAGTAGTTCTCCAGCTCTTCTTGTTTACAGTTTCAACTTATAATGATTGTGCTTACATAAATTACTGCTTCATAATACAAACAGCAGTAGTGCTTTATGTATTCTTTCATTATGATAAAGAAAACTTCTAAGAGAGATCAAATAACTTTATGAAAGACAAGAGTGCATCCGCTGTCATTAGCCATGCACAGTGCCTTCATTCAGCCGCCAGTTACACCAATTAAGTTGCCTATTAAAGAATCTCGCTCAACAAACTGGCTTTGTGCGTGTTCCACTATTTATTAGTACACTGTGACTTGTGAGATGTTTTATGGCAGAGTGATAAGAGTTCTGTAACAGCACTGAAAGAAGTGGGGTAAAGTTCATGTTTAAAGCACCTCTGTGCTGTTCTTTCCTTCTCCGCTGTTGAAGATCTGTAGGCAGAACTTAGCATCCTATGTGTTGCTTAGGAGTGAAAACACAGGGTTTCAGCGTTACTGCTACTTAGTGTTAAAACCAGACATTCCTCCAAACTTACTCTTGTTTACGTTACGTTGCAAGAGGGATGACTAATGAATGATTCAAGAATAAAAACATTAAAATGATGAAATAGCATGCTCCTTTTCTGTCAGTGACGTGAACTGGCTTTGACTAGTCAGTCTTGGCTACCTGAAGTGAGTTAGTGCACAGCTGTACAAGCAACCTGCCAGCAAGCATGGGAGAAGTGGCAGAGGGAAGGAGTCACACACTTTCCTGCCAGCACAGCTGTTTAGTGAACACAGATCTGCCTGCAGGTAAAACCCATGTAGCTTTTGTAATAGAAACCTTAGGTTTCAATAAAATGAGAAGATAGGAAACCAGAGGTGAGTGAAATTGCTAGGCTAGGTTTTTTCTTAAAAATTCGACTGCTGACTTTTTTCACCTTCACTTATGTCTTTCATTGAGAGAGAATAGACCCGGTCTCAGGCAGTCTGCTAGTGCTTGCTTCATTTTTTTTGGCTTGTCTTAAAACCAGCAGTATTTAAGCTTCTAGCTGAAGATGTTTGTATATGTCACTGACTAAAATAGAAGATGCAAAGGAAAAATCACCCTGAATTTAAGACCTTTTTGGTCCTTGTCCAGTGTTTTGCTTCTGAATGGGGTTGTGAAGGGTGTGCTGAGACAAGCAGTCCCTGGAGCGGGAGTGCTGTGTGAGGACCATGGCTTTACTGCAGCTGCCTGACAGTATTGAACATGCCTCATCTGTATCTGCACTCAGCATCACATCAATCAGCTATATCCCCCTTATCTAACAGGGCAAACTCTTCAAGTGGGGGCAAGCCCATGCAGGTAAACCCTGCTTTCCAGGCCCATGTGTTTGCCCAGCACCAACTTCACCTGTTGCTTAGGCTGTTACGGTTTGCTCCTTACAGCAGGTGTGCTCTAGCTGTTTTTCCAGCAACCTAATTACACAGAAGAAGTTGTCAGGGGACAGCAGGCCTCCCAACGCATGGGCAAGCTGCCTGGCACAATGGATGCTTTGCTCAAAGTGAGAACTGCTGAAATATTTGCTAACACTATCGTGTAGCAGAGTTGAACAACCTAACCCGTAACCTCACTGCCTCTCTGCTCTCCCGAACTCTGCAAACTTGGCCAGTGACCAAGCTGGAGAGACAGATTCAGTGTATGCCCTACTCCTTCTGGCCCCTAAAGACAAATGGCACAGTTCTGGAAAGAAGTCATTAGAAAAATGTGACAGTTGTGGCTGTGTTGTCTCCTCCTTTTTCATCAGGAGAAAGACGGTATGAGAAGGTACATACATCGTTATCAGTCTCACGTTAATGCAACTCATCTATATCCTTGAATGTAATCTGAGATAATGGTCTGTCACTGTATTGGGCACTCATGGAGTAATGTGGTATATTCAGGATGCAGCTTTGAGGACAGCTAGTCATTATGCATTTATGAATAAATTTGAGACCTATTTTCTTTCAGCAGCAGAGATTTGGAGCTGGTGGTCTAGGAGGCTGGCCTTTTCTAGTCTGCATTGCTGGTAAACAGCAGCCTTTAGTATGAGCAAAAGGATTCAGGTGTTGGTGAAAGGACTGATGAAAAGTTTCTGTGTACTTGAGCAAACAGAGCCAACCAGCACTTGGTAACAGACAAAAAGCAGTGTTCTTATGTGGTCCTTCATCAAAAGACTCCAATGTAAGACAGTTTTCCTCCTGAGGAGCAAAGCATGAGACCAAGGATTGAATAGCATAAGAGAGCTGTGGTGTGTATGCTGTTGAGAATGTAGGTAAAACATAACCCAGAAATGTAGATGCAGATATTACCAGGAATCAAAGCATGTTGGATTACAGGCTGCATTTTCTTGGATAGAGCCCCTGCCTCTGACCATGCAGCCTCCTCTTCCCTGTGCATGTGCAACACACTTAATCATTTGTGCACTAATGGAGGAATGCATGTTTGTAACATTCCTCTG
>KZ506591.1:82135-96170 GCA_002844005.1 Limosa lapponica baueri
TCTCAAAATGAGCAAAACATTCCCAGTTTTGTAACAAGAATTGGAGTTTTTTCTCTTGACTAACACAAGATTTTTATTGTGAATTTTATTTGTAATGTGACTTAAGACGTTCCTGTATACTGGGACTCGGAAGGCTGTGTTTCTGAAACGATAATGCGTAGCAGGAGTAGTGTCTGGTTCTGACTTAACTACCTGCAGAGTAAGTTTAGAATGTCAGGTTCTAAATTAAGTATCAGAATATGTGACTTCCCCGTCTGTTTTTTACATGTGGGTATTGGATCAAGCTCTTTCAGCTGCTTGACTTTAACCAAAGCCAAGTTCAAACAGGGCCATTCAGTTCTTTATTCTCTACTTTCAGGGGGGGGTGTTTGTTGGTAATTTCTTTGTCACTTGAACCTCAGTCTCTACCTCTCTTTCTGTGCACAAAAAAGATTGTTGTAGGTACTTAGATTTGAATCTGCCAGCAGTTAGTTGGGATTCATCCCATGGCATAAGTTGCATAAGCATAAATGAGATGCAGTCGGAAGAGGGTTCGTGGAGCAGCTCGAACTGCTCTGTGCATTAAGGCCTCTACAAGTCCTTTCTGATTATTCAGGGAGCTCTGTCAGGTTGGGCATCTCCCATCTGTTTACCTATAAAAGGAAATGAACTTTTTATGGAGACTCTTAATGGCATGGAAATGAATTCTTTATCCCCACTCCAGAGCCAGATTCCAGGCGGTGTGGTTATAGTACTGTCACTTCCTTTCACACTCCTCTTGGTTAATGTCACAAAAGGTCTTTGAAATCACGGGGTCAGTTCCATTTAATTTTCTTAGTTTTCCAAAAACATTTCCTCTTTAAGTGGAGTAAATTAATATTTAAATTCTTAATTTGCTTAAAACGAGTTTGTTTTTTTAAAATGTTCTGGTAGATACAGACAGGTCCAACCCTGAGGAGCAGACTTACATACTATAGAGCAGTGGCACAGAAATGGTCTTCCAGAAGCTGGAATAACGGTGTCACTGCTGGTTTCTTACAGTCTTGTGGGTGCCAGGATATGCCCAGAAGGGAACAGTTCTGGCTTCCCTGAACTTTAAAGCTAGCTTGGGATAAATCTCCATAAACTGCATTTGAAATCTCAGACACATACTAGATTTTCTTTGTACTGGAAATCTCATGACATAAGGCTGTCGTGTCTGACTTTCAGTTTTGTTAAAAACACCATCAGAACAATCTCCCTTGTGTTTTTCTAGTGCTCCTGTTTCTGGCCAACGCACTGGTGAGGTGTGACAACTTAAGCAGAAGTTGGCTCTTGTTTTTTGAATAGCAGAAAACATTTATTTTTTAGAATTAGTGCTTACTTTATGTGTACCTTTTGTTCCTTTTGGTTCCTCTTGTCCCTTAAGAGTTTGCTGGAAATATGCATTCCACAGTGAGTCAGCATGGCCTGCTGGACTGAGCAGAAGGCAGATTTGGGAGTTATAAATCCAAGCACTTACTTGCTGTGTGGCCTTAAAAAACTTACTTAACCTCTGCTTCCCCACTAGTAAAATCAGTGTAACGTCAATCTTTGAGTGATGTTGTCATTAATATGAATAGAAAGACTTTAAAAATAAATACGGGTACCGATAGCCTGTAGGCTTTTTTACTCAAAGCAATTGTATTAATTTTACCCAATATATTCTAAGCATAATCTAATGACAAAGGAATATATATTCCTTGATATCTCAATAATTAATCTCGTTGCTTCCTATTATTTCTTTAGCACTCTCAGGCATGCATGAATTGCAGACAAAAGCTCTGGTCTTACATCGTCAGTCTCCGGCTGAGACTCCTGCAGGGGTGTGTGGAGTCCCATTGATTTCAGTGGCTGTGGGCAGGAGCGGTTGGTGTCCAGAGATGATTTAGATCCAGAATCATGGTCAAATGTGGAAGACCTGCCTGTTTTCAGCTAGGCATAATGGAAATGGAAGAAGATTAAAATACAGAAGCTGAGCCAGGTGTCTGCCATTTCCTGAAGTTTTTAAGAAACCTGTTCCCAGGGTCAGTGCCTCTGGCTGAGGTTCAGTGGAGGCAGAGTAGGAAGGATTGTGACCAAAGCACTTCCCTTTCTTCTTTCTGGTGGATGTAGGGGTTCTCACGTTTCCCTGTTGAGCAGGGGATCAGTTTTCGTTCTGGAAACAAGTTTGGCAGCAGGGGGATGTATGAGCTATGGAATCAGAGCTTTGGAAGGTCTTCAGTGACATTTCTCCATTCTTAGCACATCATTTATCGACAGCACTTGATGGCCGGGTCCTAAAACCAGCACCCGGTCTCAGAAGTCAGGCCAGACATTGCATGTTTGTGTGCAGGAAGCTGGGGGAGTGCTCTCCAGCCGTGCCTTGGACTAGCTGTGGAGCTGCTTTGCTCAGACTGCTCCAATCCCACGGCTGCTCTTTTCCCACTTTCACAGGATGAAGATGAGTTTCTACAATGGGGCTTCTTTCTTTTCCATAGCATTTCCAAGTCCTACCCGTTCTGCTCCCTGGGTTGCCAGTCCAGGTGCTCACCCAGGATGATATCTTAAAGGTGCTTTCATACGGCCCTTGCCAGCACCTGGTCCCATGTAGTAGAGGTTAATGCCAAACCCCCACATGGCCATGGAGAAGGCCGGTAGTTTGTTCTCAGAGCAGACAGGAGCTGGTGGCCCAACATGTCTTCTGGTATCCAGAAGGAAGAAGTTCAGGAAACTTCAAGGGGAAGAAAAAAAAAGTAAAATCAATCAAGAATCCACTGAGAGACAGGAGGGAGGAAGAGTAAAGGGAACTCAAGGTCCTGATGGCAAGTACTAGTTTATGAGGGTTTATTTTGGCTGCAAAATTCATTGCTTTCACCAGCACTGTGCACAATGTTGGCCTAGGGGAACAAAATGCCAGTGTTTGGGCTGCTGCATTGCGAAAAGCTGCCTAGAAATGTTTCCTTGATTTTGGTGGAGCTCTTGGGTGCAACATAGCTAACATCAGAGACACCCATCAGCCAGACTAAAGGGCATTCTTAAGGCTACAAGAGGTATAAGTTAGGAAGTCTTAGAACTCCTGGGTAAGCTTAGTTCTTTCTATTTTCTATTGTGTTGTGCTTTATAAAATGTCCTTTACCACAGATTTAATTGCACTGGGCTGGGGCAAGATCCAGTGTGAACCTCTCTCATTGGGTGTTTTATGTTTGGTCACATTGACCACTAAGAGATCCGTCACTTACACTGTTAATAGTAATCCTGATTCTAGAAAAATCTTTCTCCCTCTGCAGTCAAAGATCCCTCTTCCTTTAGAGCAGTTGTATCCTTTGCATTCCCTTACTTGGCTGCTTGCTCATCTTTCATGAGGATAAACATAGAGTTTGAGGGAATTTCCCAGGTGGAAACTCCCTGTTCTTTGTGAGAACACTGTGTGCAGCATTAACTGTGTGCAACAGCCACTACACTTTCTGTCCAGTATCATTTTTATTAGCTTCATTGTCTTTCTTGGGGGGGAAAAAAAGGTAAGAAAAGGACTTACTGATCCCTTATTAGTTGTTCAGATTCCATTGTCACTTTCCTCACTGTAAATCCAGAGTAACTCCACTGAAGCAATGCTACTACTCCAGCTTTTGACTATGGAATTGCCCGTCTTCATTGTCATAGAGATACCCGGTAGAGATTGACAAAGATGTCTAATAAACAGAACTGTCCCTTTCCAGTTGTGTGAATTGCTGGCAAGTTTCCAACCACTGACAGCCCAGAAAAGTATTTTTGGATATGGGCAGCTCCTCAGTTCATCAGAGACACTGCTATGCCTTAGCAGGGCAGCCAGCTTAGGACACGGAATTTATCCAGTGGATTTCGTCTTAGCAGTTCTGTGAATGTAACTCTTTGGTTATAATTTATGGTAGAAACACAAAAGGGTGAGAATACTGATTGACAGTTACTCTGGGGATGCGAAAGAGATGGGTATGCTGAGTTACATTGCTTTAATGCTGTCACTGGCAGACTATAAGCGTCTTTAAAAAACAGTGAAAAGTGTAGATTCCTCTTCTAAAGACAAGATTAACTGTTTTCTATTGCCAAATACCGTTCAAGGAGTTGTTACAGTTTGTAAACAAATAAATTTCTTTGCCATTAGAAATCACCAGCTCAGGCAGGTTTTATTCAGTATGTCCTCTCGTCTCCCTGCTGCCCTGTCCATGTTGAAGACGCACCCTTCTTATTCTGCCAAAGCCGGGTTGTTGTTTTCTTGGGGTTTTTTAATGAACCATCTTGAAGATGAGATGCTTGGTAGCCTCTGTGCGTCCAGATGATAGGCTTGGTCCTTCGGTAGAACTGTACAGATGAGCAGGCTGAGGCTTTTCAAAAGCTCTTTCAGTTTAGGTCCATTCAGCTCTTCGTGACACCAAAATAAGCTTCAGTTTTGGAAGGGGTGGTTTTACAGCCAAATGATCTTAATCCTTTCCTAAGCAACTTTAAGAAAAATAGCTACAGTAAGTGCAAAGTGCAAGCCTCTAGCCTCTTCTCTCAGTCTTTGCAGAAGCAGGTACTAATGTGCTGGAATTCAGCAACAGTATTGGTAAAAACTGCTTGTAAAACTAAGAGGTGCAAGATAATTCTTAATGCATGTAACTTGGCTAGTCAGTGTTACACTAAGTAGCAAATCCAGCTAAATTAAATATTGATTAAAATGCTTAGGCTCTGCTTGCAGTATCTTTAGCTTTAAAGTCTGAATGCATTTCTTTGTATTGGGAAATATCACAAAAACATTTGCATTAGCATTAAGTAATTACCATCACTCATAGTATCCAGCCATCAGGTTTGCTATGAGGATGGTCCTCACAGAGGAAGAGCACAGTAAGCCATGGCTTTCTTGGGTCTCTCAGTCCCAATGTATGTTGTAAACTCAATGACAAAAGCAAGAAACTATTTTCCACCCCAAGATACACCCATTTGAACTTACAGCGGAGGCAAATTTTACAAAGCTTTCATTCTGCATGGGCCTTTATGACCGGCCACATCTTTGAGTGCATTCCAGTAATGCCTAAAGCACTGTGCCTAACATCTGTCCAGTGGGGTTTGTTCTCTCACTGTCGCCATGTGTCCATGCTTCCCAACCGATCTTTTCAACAAAGAAGTCTCTCTAGACTCGGCTTCCTGCTATTTTTGCTCAAACTTCCCTTCCTCAGATAACGCCCATCTTCACCCAGCTATCCAAAGCAACTTCGCAGGCTACTGAGGAGCTTCAGCAGTTGCCCTCGCTGTGTGGGAAGATAGAGACTTTTTTTCTCAGAATAGCTCTTCTGTGCACTTGTGTGCTATTTCCTTTTCCTGCCTCCTAAGACATTGAATAGTTCCCCAATTTTGGTTCTTGGAAAGCTGTCACTAAGCTCTTCTCATTGCCTAAACAGAAACAAAACAGAAATTTCAGTATGCGTGCCCATCCCCAAACCAGCGCCCGCTATGAGCCTACAGCTCTGGGATAGCTCTTCCGACAGTGAGACTCGGTCCTGACGGGCAGTGATAGCGGCCGAGGTCCATGGACTCCACTGTGTTTGGCTCATTTGGCAAGTGAGCTTCTTTTTGTGTGTCTGCTGTCACACGCAGGGCTTTCTACCATCCAAACCTGCCCCAAATGCCTACAGCTAGTGCTCTAGCCCAAAAGCCTTTTCTCCAGAAGTGGATATTTTATTCTTGGAAGACAACAACTAACAGTGTCACAAAAAGCCCTGCCTGCCCTTTTGGCAGAGTAAAGATCCCCTGAGCTTTCTCAGTAAGTATTCTTCAGTTTCTTTGCAAAAGGCCTTCCCTCTTCAAGTGCAATTTTTCCATCCCCCCTGCTGTCCCATTCAGTGCTAGGAATGAATCATGGCTGTGAAGTAAATTCATCATCCGTTCAAGTCGAGTTCATAGTTTCTCAGCACTGTAAATGAAACTAATTTTTGCTGTCACAAGGATGGCCTGGCCCTGGTGTCAGAAGGGAAGGAATAGAGGGAAAGATTGTGGGGGTCCTGAAGCCAAACTTGCTGTTTCTGCCGTTGCCATTGCAGCGGGAAGAGGAGAAGGTAGTGCCTGCTGCAGCTGGATGGGCTTCTTCATCAACCACAGGTAGCACGGAGAAGAGCAACAGGCATTGAACTCCACAGGCAAATGGAGAGAAACCTGAAAAAACACATAATGCACTACAGCAGGCAGGATTCTTGTGGAAAGTTAGTACATTAAGAGCATGCAACTATTGTTGCGGTTAGTGCAATTCATTAGCATCTTTTAACCATGGGATTTCAAGGCATCTACCAGGAAAAAAACAACCCCCAAACCACTTAAAAACTCCAGCATTTAAAAGGTTTTGAGCCCCAAATCAACACTTCCCACTTGGTATAAATATAAATATAAATATAAATATAAATATAAATATAAATATAAATATAATTGTGTAAACAAAACCTCATTAATTTGCAAAGTCAAGCACTCAGAAAATGTTACAAATATGTTTCTGTACAAATATATTGTGGGGTTTTTTTACACAGGGGCTGCAGCTCCCAAAGCTTCTTACAAACACCAAAAATCTTCACTCTGCCTCTCTAAGAGGGTGAAATATGGACTAGGTAAGTGGCAAAGAAGTGGATGGGAAATTGGCTGGACAGCCTGACTCAAAAGGTTGGGATCAGCAATACAAATCCATCTGGTGGCAGGTTACTACTACTGGTATCCCTCTGGGACCGATACCGGGGCAAACACTGTTTAATACATTTATTAACAACTGGAATCTGTGGATGATCCCAAATTTCAGGGATGTGGTTGATACGCTGGAGAGCAGGGCTACTATTTAGAGGGACCCTGACAGTGGGACTGACAAGAGCCTCATGACAATCCACAAAGGTAAATGCCAAGTTCCTCACGTGGGATGGAATAACCTTGTGTGACAGTTCGGTATGGTCAGCTGTCTAGAAAGCAGCTTTTTGGAAAGGTAACCTGGGTGTTCTGGTGGACCTCAAGCTGAACGTGCGGCAGCAATACACCACTGTGGCAAAGACCAACCGAAATGACCCCAGTTCTAAGGGGAAGGGCCACTGAGGGGAAGTTCAGTCCCACTAGAAGCTATTGCTTCTGATATGAAACCTACTGGTTGAAGGGCATGTGAAATGCTTTTCATGGCATCCCACAAAAACACTTCAGATTTTAGAATTTTCAAAGGTTTTTTGTAGGTGAACACCGAGGCCTTTCTAGGCTTTGTCTGGTTTGGTTTTTGTTTCTCTGAACAGACATGAGAAAAGATTATCTGTTTGTCTGGTAATCAAATAGCAGTTGAACTTGAACCTGGAGCTCTTTCATCCAAGAAGATCAGGCCAGAAAGTGCTAGCCTCCCTCCACTTTCCCTGGCACAGCACATACTTTATCAGGAAAAGTAGCTCCGAAAAGGGTAAGTGAGGCATTTTTGCAGGGAAAATAATTTAGTCAGAAATTTCTGACCAGGTCTGCATGGCCCCTGCAGTGTAGGACCACACAGCGACTTCAGAACAAAAAGTAAAGAAAAAAACTCACTCACGTTGCAAAACGCTGTGTTTCTGAAATAGAAGGAAATTGTGAAGACAAAGAAGTTGGCCATTATTTTGAGATTAACACCTCTGAAATGTGAAATATGTCCCAAGACAGATTATAATCATAAATGGTAGAGCTATGCTTTTGTGTCTCACGCAGTAATGGTGTATTTGGTCTGAGCAGGGACTTCCCAAAGAAAAAAAAAACAGCAAGAATGAGACTTCAGGCTTTCAGCTCGTGGTCATCAGGCGTCTTGTGACTGGTGCTTTTGTGTGTGGCAAGAGGGGCAGTGGTAACTACAGCTTTGGAGCAGACTTCGTAAGAAAGATTAGAATGCTTTCAGTGATAAAGACTGTGGTGTTATCTTCCTTGCATCATTCAAACAGTGCAAAGAGACATAAATCTGTCCTAAATATCACATCAGATCTTTGTTGGCTGCTTCCCCACCACCCCTTTTGCCAGAGATGTTTAGTTACAGCTGGAAAATGCTCCCACCTGCGTGATAGTGTCCTGGACTTCAATCCTGTCGGCCACGTCTGAGGAGGTGCACGTGGGGGAAAAACTGGCCCTTGTTTGTGGTTCTTATTGCCTCGCCCTCAGTTGAATCCAGACTGCATTCAGCTGAAAATCTGGTATTTCATCTTTCCATTTTAATCTTCCATTGCAGTCATGAGCTCTTCAGGGCAGGCTATGCCTCTGCCTGGGTGTCCAGTGCCCACCACAGCAGGTTCCTGGCCCCTGGGCACTACTGCAACAGAGTAATACTTATCCCCAGCCATCCAGATGCGGGCACAGTTGTGCTGTGGATAACGGTGATAGCAAAACAAGAACCAGGAGGAGGTTATTTTCGTGCCACTGGTAATTACAGGGCATCTGGGGAGAGCATCTGGAACAGCAAAATCCATGCTGTGTGTTAGCAATCAGTGTTATACCATGTTGTCTTGAATGCTATGAAGACATTTTATCCAGTTCCCAGTTGCTTGGTGAATACAGGGAAGGTTATGCTGAATGGATTTGATGGTCAAAAATTGACCATCCTGACTTGCAGCTGGCTGGCACTTGGGTGAGGCGAAAGGAGGATTAAAGCTGCCCTTTGCCATCACAGGCACATTCGGGAGTTCCCGAGATACCTAACAGCACTTGGCTTCCCACAGCCACCCTGGGAATCCCAGGAAACCTGTTTGCTGTCTTGATTCTGGTTCTGCTCAAGCACAGATCCTGGATCCGTGCTTTGACCCCCGGATCCCGCAGCCTCCCGTGGTGCGGAGGGGGCGGACGGCCCTGTCAGACCATTAACAAAGGTTTGCTCAGAAAAACTTCACCACACCCACAGCCACCCTGGGAATCCCAGGAAACCTGTTTGCTGTCTTGATTCTGGTTCTGCTCAAGCACAGATCCTGGATCCGTGCTTTGACCCCTGGATCCCGCAGCCTCCCGTGGTGCGGAGGGGGCGGACGGCCCTGTCAGGCCATTAACAAAGGTTTGCTCAGAAAAAGCTTCACCACATCCAAAGCCAGGATGTAACTCTGGAGAAAAACATCGCTTTCCTGAACGGGGCCACTGTGTTCAAATCAGGCAAGGAAAGTTTTTAAATAGCTTTAGCAAAGCCTGTTTACCGAGCCTGTGAACTCTCAGGCCATGAGAGGGAGCTTTTAAAATGCTCTTCGTGTGCAGGAAAGCCTTTTGTCTTCACGAGTTCGACACGGCCCCGTCCTGGCCGCGCTGCCCAGCTCACCAGCGGGCTCCCGTCCCTTGTCCCTCTGCTCTCTGCTGCCTGCTGAGAGGGAGAGGTGCCGGCAGTGCGCGGTGACGCAGCCCCTCGGCGTTGGAGCAGTTCTTAGCTCGTGTTTATACCCTCGGTGTACAGCGCGCGGTCGCAAAAGAGGCCGGCTCCAGATCTGGCTGCCTCGGCTGGCGACAGAAAACGTGCCGCCCGACGCGTTCAGGGGGGCGACTAAGTCCAAGGGGTTTCATTTGCTTTCCCTCACCCCAGTGTTTTCATTTCTCCTTTCACTTTTACTAAATCTTTAAGTTTAGAAAGACCTGTGTGAGAGTTCGTGCACAATTTGGCAGGGGGGTGTTAGCTGTTAAACTATTAGCCTTAATAAATAGTTTTGCCTCATGGTGATAAGACCAGTATTTCTGATAAGCCTGTGGCAACAGACATAAGAAATCTCGTAACTGCAGTTAAATAACAAGAGCTTCTTACAGGTCGGAGCCAGGGGACAGGGTCAGGCACCCAACTGCCACAGCACCTTACATTTAAACAGTCAGCTATGGCACTGGAGTAGTTGTCATCAGGGGCTGATGTCGGACACAATTATTTTCTCCTGTGGCCTCGTTTCACGTCTGTAACCCTGGGGTCTTCCCCAGAGAGTAAATCGATGTGATACAGTGAGGAGTAAGGCAGAGTTTGAGATATTGGAGTTCCTTCATTGTATTTCTAGATTATCCAGTGTTCAGCACTGGAGGAGATGGCCTTATTAAAGGTGTTTCACTTTTGAAGTTTCAGAATTTCTCATTTGCAAAACAACCCTATCATGTTCTTTTGCATTTTGTACCTGTCAGTAGATACACCTATATAACAATCTGAGGCTCAGCAGGATAGATTATTCTTCTCGAACTTTTGGGTGGAAATCTTCTTGGGCTTTTTAAAATACTAATGACTGGATTATAATGTTTTGATACATGGTCTTGTTTTGGGAAGATATGTTGGAATGTTTTCAAGTTTGTAATTTTTCTTACTGTGCAAATCTCCCTAGAGGAGGAAACAGATTTTATCTTTTTAAGAGGCCCTCTCAGGCTTCTAATCCCCACAGGCTGTATCCTGTATGGGGACCCTTTGGCAGCGTCTTGGAGCATTTATCTGCAAACTAATCAAAGCTCAAATATCTGATCAGTTCCAATATGGACAGCCTCTGCTCAGATGCTCCAGCATCCATCCAGTACAACTTGCTGCTCCTTCGTCTGGATCAATAATGGCTAATGAGGATGAAGGTAACACATCTGACTCCTTCAGCGGACCATTGCTGCTTTCTGACAAGCTGTTGGCTGAAAGGAGGGACCCTGCAGGCAGTTTCTGTTAAGAAGAAAAAATAACAACGAACAGGTTTTTCAATGCAATCCCTTTCATTTACAAAGCATGTGCGAAAGTCTGTTTCTTTTAGAGCAAAAGAAATCAAATAGCAGTGACAGCATCTTGGAGCTGGGAACAAAGACGTTATCTTTCAGCCAAAAGTCTGTGGTAGGGTGGGGGGATTTTTCCTGCCATGAAGACTTCTATGTTTGTCTGCACTTAGTTGCTATCTTTTTTTTCTCTGCTGTGTCTGCATGTCTTTTACATCACACAAACCACCAGAGATAGCAAAGGAGCCGCTCTGCCTTTGTTATGAAGCAAAGTCTTCATTGTTTGAGTGATTTGGCTCCAGAAGGGAGCCTGAGCCTTTCTGTAACGATGGGAAGTGGCTTTGTCAACCCCCTAACGTCTAAGTCCGAAAGTCTAAGGACACAACCAAGGAAAGGATAGCAGGTCTAATTTTTCATGAGACCACACAGTCAAAAACTACATATACATCTTTGGGCAACCAAGTTTTTTTAATAGGTCTGAGACAGAAGCTGTAATTTTCATGGTACTGGTTGTGAACAATGGCTTTGAGATCAGTTTACTTTCAGTAAAATAATTTTAATAGACTAAGGTAATGACACCCATGGACCACAGAGGGTGTTATGCCTGGGGGAGATGGTGACAGGTAGGGGGCCCTTGAGGACTGAGAGGGATTAGCGGGTGTAGGAGGTGTGAAACAATGCAGGATGACGTGCAGCAAATGTCTCTGCTGATCTGCTGAGTTTTAGTAGCTAGTAGAGGTGAATGTTATTTCCTAGGCTTTTTTTTTGGTACGTTTTTCTTGCAAACTGATGAGTAGTTGTTTTGTGAAAAATGTTCTCGCATGGGAAGCTGGCTTAAAGGTTATCTTGGAGAGGTCATCCTGCCGGGCAGTGGTCCTGGGCTCACGTCTTCAGAGACCACAGCCAGAGTCTTCTCCCCCCACAAATTCTGCACTGGGGAGAGCAGTAAAAAGGAATCCAGAACACAGTCACATGACTTTTCTAGTGATTTTAATTTATTTTTTTCTTGTCTTGTCTTGTCTTGTGTGATAAACTTGTCCAACCATCCCCAAGTAATTTTGAGTATCATTTCTGGCACAGATGAAAAAACACGCTACCGAGTCCCTTCAGGTTGGTTTAGCGATGAGAGGGCGTGAGTGTGGTTATGTGTGGGTGTGGTGCGTGCGTATGCTTATCAAAATCAGATAACACCAGAAAACTAATTACAACTTTTAACTGTCGTTGCAATCTCTGCTGTGGAAGAGAAGTTTTCACATGAATATTTTTTGCATTAGAGGTGAAATCAGATCCCGGTCCCGCACTTGCTGTGTTTGGAGCCTCGCCAAAAAAATCTCTTTTAAAAAGGCATTCCTACTGGAATATGTCACGGACTATTCCAGCTCCCAGCTCTGACAGGCTTCAGACAAGGAACTGGAATGCAGACTTCCCAGTCGCACACAGGAGTGGCGGCATTCGGCGGGCTCACGTTGCAAACTAGAGAAAATGAGCAGCAAGGCAGGGGCAATATCGCATGAAGATGACAGGGAGAAATAAGCAAATGCCATGTGCTGTGTGTAGGGAGCTCAGCAAATCCACAGCTCTACAAATCTGCATTTAACACTAGCCAGAGCTGAAGTCAGTGGAATGATTAGCTGGGATTTACATATATGTACTTCTACTAAAAAGTTATTTTTATTGCTTTAAAAGGCAATATCCCCGCAGTAAAATGGGCTGCCTAAAGAATATAGTGAAAAGCAAGGAATGAAGGAAGCACCTGAGCTGAGTAAGGTGAGAGTTAGGTCATGGAAAACTCTTTAAGGCAGAACATTAGATGCAGAGTCCTCTTCATTCATTTCTCAGTTAGCCCTGGACTGCCCTGCTGAGAAAGAAGCGTAAATATATATATTCTGAGCTAGGGATAATTTCATTTTAGGTTCTTTGTTTCCCAGGTTTATTTTAAACAAGCAGACCCACCCCCTCCCAGTAAATATTTCCTACTTCCTTTAGTGTCATGTCAGATTAAACCTGGAATCTCTTTTAGAGATCATGTGAAAGTGGTTCTATTTTCATCGGGTAACTGTCATGAATATCAACAGACTGTGATAATAAAAATGTTGATCTCTGTGGCTGCTGAAAGAGAGACATTAAGTGAATCTCTCTGATATTTAATTTGCAAACTGAATTGTACCTATTTAGGGAGGGGAAAAACAGCAACGCTCATATTGATGAGAAATTCTGCATTTAAAAACACTCCTTATTAATGATTCAAAACATACAGTCTCTAGGAGCTGTAAACAAGTTCAGTATTCTGTACACTAATCCATAACCATTATCATATGTAGAGAACAAGAAGTTACTCACAAACAGATGTTCCCTCTGCCAAACCCATTCATTTAATGCACATTTTACTTTCCAAGTCCTAGTTAGCAGCTTTCTGTGGTGGGCGGATTACACGGAAGGATGGAAAAGCAGGGATTAGTTTGCCTGCAAAGGAGCAATGCCTTCATGTTTGTTCTGGAGTCTTTTCCATCTTGTCTTGCAGTGGAAGAGTTATTCCTCTTGGGCTTGCTCTCGCTGCCCTGAAGGGCACTGAGCTTTATGTTTCCTGGCACTGTGAGGCACTACGAGATGCCAAACTTGTTCTGTTACCAGAGAGCTGCATCATTAAAAGTGCTCTCTGCGCTGACTGGTAACGAAGCCTGGCATTCGCAGATGCTCATGCCCAGAGAAGGCAATTACCTTGCCTAAGTTACAGGTGAGCTTTCAGGGAAAGGTATGCCAAAAGCTGAGGGTGGAGGAAGAATTACTGCTCAAAGCATGACTAATTTCAGAGTTACTTCTTGTTTCTCAGGGCCTAAGTATCTCCAAGTATGGAGATTCCACCACCCCTCTGGGCAATCTGTCCCACTGGTTAAGTACTCCAGTGAAATTTTTTTCCTTGTGTCCAGATGGAATTTCTCTTACAACTTGTAACCAGGTCTAGTGTCCTTTTGCTATGCATTTCCAAGAAGCACGTAACTCAGTCTTCACTGGAACTCCCTGTTAGGTAGATGTAGGCAGCAATAAGACCCTCCCTCAGCCTTCTCTTCACCAGGGTTAAACAAATCCAGTCTTCTCAGTCCCTCCTCCTGCAGCACCGTGACCATCTTGGTGACCCTCCACTGGACTGTCTCCAATTTGTCAATGTCTTTCTTTTACTAGGAGCCCCAAACTGGACCCAGTACTCCAAATGCAGTCTAGTGAGTACTAAACAGAGGGGATCCTTACATGGACCCTTACAAGGAAAAGGACTGTCATGAATTAAAAACCTGACCAGGCTGTGCTGAGCTCTCCGAGAACTCCATCACCGCGAGTACTTAAAGGGGGTGTATAAGAAAGATGGGGACAGACTTTTTAGTAAGGTCTGTTGCGA
>KZ506591.1:121305-135988 GCA_002844005.1 Limosa lapponica baueri
TTCTGCTGTGAAGTCTTTATCACCAGGACCCCTTGTTTAAACAGAGAAGAGTCTTACAACCACCCGAAGTGGCTTTTTAACAGGGAAAGTTTCTAGAGAGTCATTTTTTTAATCTCTAAAGTTGCCATAAATTTCCATCAGCTACTTTCCTCTCTCTTTAGAGATCTATAATGATAACAACAATAATAACAGATCATAAACAATTATGAAAGGTTTTAGCCAACTCATTTCTATCCAGAAAGATAGGACTTGCTTTGACTATTGTCCCTGCTGTCCACAATTCCCTTCATCAGTTGAATTCTCTTCTGTTCCTGTGCTCATTTTCTTGCCATTTGGCCTGGCTTTCTTCAGCTTCTTTTTAGCTTTGCATAGAGGAGATGAAAAGAGAAAAAAGAAAAATGAAGAAAAAGGACCCAATTGCTCGAGATGATTTTTCTTCTTGGTGAGAACGTCTGTCTCTTCAGAGAGACCAATTAACATTCTCATCATCTCTCCGGACCTAATCTAAATATGAATAAAATATCAAACCCTTCCTAAAATTGTTCTTTGTTCTTCTTACCACACTGAAATTAACTTTTTGACATGATGCCAGGCAGAACTTCAATGCAAAATGCACGATTCCTCCCCCTCCATATTTGCATACCGAAATGCCTCTCCATGTGTCACTGGGCACTGCTACTGTAACAACAGACACGCGGTCATCCCCCCGGAATCCCAGTGGTCATCTGTAACAATTCAGAACTGTCCCCAAAGTTTGGGGATTTTGGGTATCTGGATTACTACACATGAACATACAGCAGACTCTTTGATCTAACCACACCTTTTTATTGGCTTAAAGAAAGGAGGTCGTAGTAAGCACTGAACGTCCCATAGAAAGACGCAGAAAATCTTGTATATGGGAACATTTGCAAGGTTCTTGCTCATTTCTGGCTAATTATGGTCATTTCCCTATGTAATTACCCAAATTGCTCTTGCAATCAGTGTAATTGTGCTAAGTTGTTTAAAAATCAGCCTCATTAGGTTTTGCCTGGTAAAATATACTGTTTTTCAAAACGTAAATTCTGATTTTATGATAGCTGCCAACAGGCCTTTAAAAGTAAATAGGTTTTCTTTTGTCTTCCTCCTCCCTTTCTTGTGTGCCGATGTGAGTTTTTTTACATTCATTACAGCTTAACTGTAGTCAGAAAATTGTCTATAACCTCCTGTAAAAAGCTATTATGTGTGTCTGCAAGTTACTGTATGGTTCTCTTTCATTTTCAAAACTGTAAAATCTCCAGTCTTTATGGCTGTGGAATTAAAAGAATACTTCAAAATGTGAATATTGGGTGTTTAGGTAATTCTACCCTGAGTCTGCGGTGGGCTGAAGTAATGAATAGTCACACAATAACCAGAGCTGTTCACCGACTCCTGCCACAACCACACAACCACATTTGGGAGGAAGAGAGCAATATGCCAGACGTGTGCTCCCTCCCAGCAGTTCTGATTGCATCTTCCGAGGATATAACACGCCGCCTCTCCCAACCTGCATCATCTCTGCCTGGCCATCCACCTTGCTGCTTTCATTTCCTTTCCAAGAAGTTCCCTCTCTCTACGTAGTCATTTACGAGGAGATGCTATAACTGCAGTAGGGTGCCCTATGTGTCCTTGACTGTGGCTCTGCTCCAGCAGCACATCAGAAAGACGTTCCCCCTTCAGTGGTGCATTTAACCTCACTGGCACCCTCCGCGGTGGGACAGCCAGCTCTGTATCAGCTCAGCAGCCCTGGGTTACGCCAGGAGGTGATAATTGTCAAAAGGGTAGCACTAAGTGCCATGCTGAGTGTGAACATCCACTGATACGCCTCCGCAGTCCTCTGTCCAAAGGGTACTTTTTCACATCATGTTTTCTTTCAGAATAAAAGCTATTTGCTCATCAGTAGTAGGTACTTGAGTCTCTCTTTTCTGTTTTATTTTAGCTAAAATAAATATCTTGTAGCCCCAAGGACATGCCAGGGTCAGGGTTTGTTGAATTAGAAGCTTGAATTTCGTGTGGGCACTGCCTGAGCAGCACGAAAGGGGATGTAGAGTGAAAGGGGATGTAGCGTGAAAGGGGCTGTCCTCAACTTCAGGGCTCAGAGGTGAGTGGGGTGTCAGGAGGCTGAGCCCCAGGCAGAAACTCGGTGGGCTGTGTGTGGAGCCGGGCTGAGCCCCTCCACCCTCCAGCCTGCAGTGCAGTCCCATGGGAGTAAGGGGATGTAGCGTGAAAGGGGCTGTCCTCAACTTCAGGGCTCAGAGGTGAGTGGGGTGTCAGGAGGCTGAGCCCCAGGTAGAAACTCGGTGGGCTGTGTGTGGAGCCAGGCTGAGCCCCTCCACCCTCCAGCCTGCAGTGCAGTCCCATGGGAGTGAGGGCATGTCTTCCTCTGAAAAAAGTAAGTGATGAGCCTAAACACAACTACAAGTGAATTTTCTCTTATCTGAAGATCTGTTACTTTCCATGCCTCCCTTCGATTATAAAGGAGGTTATGTTGGAGTCATCTGTAACAGCTGCATTGTAAAATACCTCAGTCATGTGGTTTTAAGCAACCCAGACAAAAAACCACCCAGTTCTTTATTTAAAGATACATGTATTCTTGTGACATTTCCATACAATTGTAATTTTCAAGGGAACCAAGCACTCATTACTACACAGGGCTGTTCTTTAGAGGCCAAACCTGACCTTTAGTCAGAGAAAATTCCCATTTGGCTAGGCTTATTCACACAGCCTACAGTTTTGTTTGAATTCTGCAATGACTGAGAAAATTTTAAACTAGACTGGAGAAGTAATTAGATTAAGAGTAGAACTATTGAAAATCTTGCAATGGCAGAGAAATGGCCCTGCCTCAGGAGCTAAGGATCTTATCCTACATGTCATTTCCAGGGATCTAGATTTAGAGGAAAACTGCTTTTTAACAGTGTATTGCAATTGTAGGGAGGAAAATGGGGGTAAAGAATGGCCCTGAAAAGGTTAATCAAACTAGGACTTAAAAGGCCACATAAACATCCAACTTTTCCATATGGTAGATCACAGGTCAACAAAGAGACTGTCTTGCAATGCCTGTCTCCCCTGCTTTCAGGGTTGTGGAGATCATCTTTTCTCCAGTACACATTCACATAATACCCCTGGGGCAGCCATATTCATTATTTCTGTGGAATACCGTTTTCTCTCTGCTTTTATTAGGAGCTAGCAGCTGGAAAAGATGAGGAGCCAGCAACATGTGATCTGATGAGTCTGTGGGGACCACCAGGCAGCTCTCCATAGATCACAGTTGGGTATTTCTAGACAGATTGAAAAGAATTGGTCTCACTCTTGCTCTGTGCACTGACACCGAGACACTACCTTTAGTCATGCCAGAAAGGATATTTAGTAGAGTATTATATGGGTTAAGTTATGGTTTTTTCTGAATTTTTCTATTTATAATCTAAAGGCAGGCACAAACAACAGGCAAATGAAAGTTTGCAGCATGCAGTATTTCCAAAGCTGTACCGAAGTCTTGGCCTTTTGGATAAGATGCTAGTAAGCATGAGTATTCATTTGAAAAACAAGAAGGGACAGGAAAAAAACTGCAAAACGCCAAGGGAAAATAATCTCATTAAATTGGAAGGGATATAAGAGTTCGGGAAATGACCAAGCTGCAGAGAACTAGGAGTGCATGGCAGGGCTGTGCTCCGGCAAACTCTGGCCAAACCAGTTGGAATAGTTCCCCATATTTCCCAAAGGAAAGTGAATGCCATCAACACTATCCTCCAAGCCTATTTGTGCATACGGAAGAAAGGAAAGAGTCTTCTCTCCATACAGGTATTTTCAAACTGTTTTTCATTTTACCTAGATCTAGAGAATGTCGCTAGGATTAGATATATACCAAATGATCAGTTTTATTTATTGATCAAAAAATTGCCCTTTGATACATTCTACTGGGGAGAGATCCTTGGGCAATAGGGATGAAGGGCCTTTGAAATAGAAAGTGCCCAGAACGTACATGTAGGTGCTTTTCTTTAGAAACAGGAGCACTAGTCAGTTTGGATGCCTGAAGATTTGCCTAACTCTTGTTAAAACATTACATATGGTTTTCTTGTTGCTCTGCTACTTCATTCCATTCATGAATTATTGTGAATGTTTCTTTGACAGTTGGTATAGAAGTATCTTATGTTCTGCTAGTGTCCACTTCAGTTTCAGGAAACATAATATTTAGATATTATGGATTATTTTTCTTGCAATTAAACTAGCTCAACAAGTTTAATTGCTCAACTTGTTTAAACTCAACTCTATTTGTGGCTTGGAACTTCTGTTATCTCCAAAACAGGTCATAGTTTAGTGAAGTTCCACTTGCCCTTCATTTCCCCTTTTCTATAGATAACAATCTATTTTCTCTAAGCATTTTGCTTAAATTTATTTCTCAACTGAATGCAGTATTTTGTCATCTTCTTCAGAATTCTGCAATACTACTGAGGTGGCCAGAACTGACAGCCTCATTGCTCTTGTTTTGTATGTGTGTCTATGTGTAAAACAGAACACTAGATCTTGCAACAAAAATATATATTCAAATTACAGGTTTACTGGCATCATGTCTTCATACTGTGCTAAAATAATCTCCTGCAGTCTATATTCAGTGTTTCTATTTATGTATCCTGTATTTTGCTTAGCAGTAAGACAAAAAGAAAGCAGGCCATCATGGGCATACCATTACAAGGATGTTAACACTCTCTTCTCTGGGGTCTTCCTAACCTATCTGTATTGAGGGTGATTCTTGTTTTTGGCAATATGTTTAGAATTATTATTTTCTGACTTCTCTGTGGGGAACACGGCCTTAGACTCAGAAATGTGATGAGGCTCAAGAGCAGATGCTCCTGAGTAGCTTTCTGTCTCCTGTTTTTATATCATTCACTCACTTGAAGCCTCAGCTATACCTGAAGGGAACCACGGCAGACCTCTTATTGACAGTTTATTCACTGCTGAACAGCCCTAGCACTTCTCTGCAGGGCTGGCGTCGAGCCCCTCAACAGCTACACAGCAGAGCCAATGCCTGTGAGCTGTTGGGTCTGGGTGCCTGTGCCAGCTGCATCCCACACATGCCAGCCCCTTCCCTCTCTCCAAGAAGGAGACACAAACGGTCTTTTGGGGAGCCCTACCTCCCTTAGCAAGCTTTATAGCTTAGTCTGGATGCTTCAGGAAAGGGGGACTCTGTAAAGGGTAAAAATGAGTTCAATATGATGTGAAGACCTGTGATCTTGTATTTTCTCCTTCTACTCATTCTAACCCTCCATTAGTCCTGACATGCTTCAATCCCACATGGGACCCTCTCAACGCCTTTTACTTGGCTGTAGTGTCTCTTACACATCTCTGGTAATGCACAAGGTTTCATGTGCAATAAAGAGGAATAAAAGCTACCAACCAGCTAGCTCACATCTTTACATAGCAAAAAAAAAAAAATAATCCTTGCAAAGAGCCCTTACCGCTTCCCTCCAGTTGCCTGTTGTGATCTGGCTGACAGGATCCTCCAGCTGTGGAAAAATTGGTTTAAGGGTCTTAGAAATGGAATAAGAGTTTATTTGCAAATTAAACTACATAAGCTATCGTCACTGGCTAATTATAGCACTTTGCTTTTAAGTATGAGCATTTATTATACCAAATAATTCTGCAAGAATCACTATCTAGATTTTTAGTAATGCTGCAGAGGAAGGAAGAAAGGAGCATTTGATATCTTTTCTGATACCTGACTAATCTGAGGGCAGAATTCATCTGACCTAACCTTAACTGTTCAAATCGTAAGCATGAATCTAAGATCATAATCTGTGCATTCGCTACACTGAAAGAAGAAAGACGGACGCAGCCAGAAGGTGATTCATCCAGCTTCTTCATAGACAACTAGTTGATA
The DNA here is from genome assembly GCA_002844005.1 of Limosa lapponica baueri. Lineage (NCBI taxonomy): Eukaryota > Metazoa > Chordata > Aves > Charadriiformes > Scolopacidae > Limosa > Limosa lapponica. Next base: position 127,196 of record KZ506591.1, read on the forward strand.
TGAGGCTACAGTATGTCATGGGAAAATGGCATGCCTCAGATACATGATAAAATGTTTACATTAACCTATGACTTCAGTGTCAGGATATAAACTGTTGAAGTATCTCAAGTCTTCAGAACAGTATGGTACACCCCTTGTATCCTAACTGGAGTGTTCAGGCTCCAAGTGTTTTGTCTTACCACGGTAAGTAAAAAAAAAAAAAATTTAAAAAATCAGTCTTCATGCATTCTTATTACTAGATGAGAGAAACCCAGTTTGTGAGCTGGAGATTTTTTCCTTGTTTTGTCAACAAAATTAAAATAAGCAAGCATCCCTCCATACCTTTGATAACTACCTTAAACTCACTTTTGGGGTGGGGAAGTGTTTCACTGGTGTAAATTGCAACCTGTAAAATGCTAATGGTGACACTGGATTCTAACTTCTAGCAGCACAGATAAAGAAATTACAAACTAGAAAGCGATCACATCAGAGCAATGGGAAGTTGCAAGATGAAAAGATTGAGTGCCAATAAATGTAAAATCCTGCAAAAAGGAAGAACAAAAAATACAGAAAGAATAGGAGATGGCAAAGAATCCAAAGATTTCATTAAAATAAGTTTATTGTCATTTTGTCTTCCTCTTAGGCAGTGATGTTGTTTTTTCATGTAACCAAGCAAGAGAGTTGTCACGAGGCAGGTGGGGAATCAGAAGCAGCAGTGTGTCATGAGATCTCTGCTGTCAAGCTGTAATTCAGTACTATGAAAAGGATTTAAATTGATGGCATTGGAGTATCTGTCATTATGACTAAGGTAATTACTCCATTGAGCCTTGTCTTTAGCAATGGGCAATATCAGAGGCTTCAGAGGAACTGCTCTACTATGAAGACTAAATGCATGCGTGGAGGTGCAAACTCTTCCCTGGTCGGTAGTTAATAGGTTACATCATTTGCTTATTGTCTTCTTCAGCTCTGTATATATGTGAATTTTTTATCGATCATAAACTCATCCAGCCTTTTGTGAAAGTCAGCCAAGTATCTGGGTATAGTAATGAATTCCAGTCACCAATAACATAAGATTCTATATTGCATGGCCCAGATCTCACAGCTAAATAGATGACAAACTGGGGTGACCTAAAGCTTAAAACACACACTCCTGGCATTGCAGAAAGATCTTCACATGAGCAGAGACATGTGTTGCCGGTTACCATTCCAGGGAATAATTTTGTACCAAATCTCATAATCTTTGCTTTGTTCTAAGTCAGCATTCCCTACTGAAGCAGCAATGGCAAGACAAGAATCTCAAGATCTCAACTGACTCAGTTACTGCCAGCATTAATGCTGCAACAGTACAGAGCACTTCTCAGCCTGGAAGGTTGGTGTGCTGTTTTTCTTCCCTGGGCGCTGTTCTCTGTGGTTGCACAGCAGGCTGAACCCTCGTAGAGCTAGCCCAAATACACCTACATACCTTACATTATAGATAAACCCCACAACAACGTCAGAGAGGCTGCTTACAGAGCGGTATGGCTGCCTTTTTGTTGCTTCAAATAGAAACCTGAACTATCTCAGTGGTTCAGCTTTATAGAAACTTGAAACAGAAAAAACCTTAAACAAGTTTCAGTGTCAAGTGTCAGTTCTAACCCTTTAGGGATATATGTGGTACAGAAACACCTTCCAGAAAGCAGTGAGTAGCACTGCAGTCTCCAGAGAGGACTCACTTCTGCAGATCTTGTGGTAGACTGCATCTGCAGTGAGTATAGCATTAGGAATGGTATCTGAAGGAGAAAATGATCTCCCAAAAGGCAGGTGAAACCCAAACCCTTCCTTCTAGTCATCCAGACTTTGTGACTCATTACCCTTGGGTGAGAGGAAATCTCTGTCCGTATATCTTGGCTAGAATTGAGTGCAAGGGGCGGAGGGGGGGCAGAGTGAGTGAAGTCTTAGGTGTCATGTGTTTAGCTGATCTAATGCAAAAATAGAAAGGAATCAAGGGGAAAGAAACCCTGTGAAGACCAGCCAAGAAAAAAAAAAGAAAAAGGAAGCAGCACCAACACACACAGTGCCTTCTGCAGAACCTGAGGCAGACACAGTCCTCAGAGAAGCCAAATCCACTGATTCCTGCCTTGATTACTTTGGGACAGTAGGCAAATTCTAGCATGAAGGAAAGTAAGAGGCTAACTCAAGACACCTGGTTCTAGAAGCTAACAACTGTGGCCTAAACCATATGTTAAATATATTTTAAATCAATTCAGTTTTCTTTTTGAGAAGGACAGGCAAATTGGGCACACCACCCAAGAGCTGTATGGAAGAATGGCAGAGGTGAAGCCGGATGAAGGGCCAGCTCCTGGGAACCTTGTTGGACAGCAAGAAGTACAAAACATATCACAGCATTTTCCTCACCTTGCCATCAATGCAGGTGCACTTAAAGTCCCCCATGTACAAACTGCATAGTATGTGTTCTAGTCCTATGGTTTTGAGCATGATAAAGAGACTGAACTGGAAAACACTCTGCAAGATCTGGTTCAGAGGATTATCCCATAGCTGATTCAGAAGGTTGTTATCATGGAAGCCTTTGAAGTCTGCTGGATATAGCTCTGTTGCCACTCCTCTGCTGTGATTTCTTTCAGGTCCCCACTGGAGCATGTCTCCTGAAGATACCTGTACCCTCGAGGCCAGCACTGAAACCTTGTGAAGCCCCTTGCAGGGGCTTGGCTTTGCAGATGGCATCATGGGAGCATTACTTGGAGCAGTTCTCCAAAGCTAACTGCCCAGGTATCTGGGAGAGGTGTCAGGAACTGGGACTCAGTCCTAGACAACGCACATTGTGAGCACCAGCTTAGACTGGAGAATGAAGAAGCTTGGTAGACAAGATAATCTCTATCAAAGGTTTGGGGCATTACATTAATAGTCTTCATTGATATTTCTGCTTCTCTGTAGCTCGGTCTGAGTGGTGACTAGACTGAAAACCTTTGGCTGCTTCAGATATTTCCCTTGTGTGTGGAGGGGACATTTGAGACCACCAGTTATCTTCCAGTCATGTTGCATCATAGCCAAACTAGGCACGTCCTGGTATGCTGGCTATCAAAACTATTTAGAGCTCTCTGTCAAAAATTTAACTATGTACTGTTCCTGGGTAATCTCACAGCACTGCAGTCACCGCCCTCTCTCTACGCAATGACTGTCCCAAAAGGGGTTTGAAGTGTTGGGAATGGTTGGAGAGATTATTGGACTTGGATGTTCCTGGCCATGGGAAATTGCTGTTAATTACTAACTTGTGTCTGGAATCAGCTTCATGCAAGAAAGCAAGAGGTTCCCACTCCAGAGGCAGTCTGGGAGGCCTGCTCCTGCCCAGCCTGAGGAAGGAGAGACAACAGAGGAGACTTCTGTGGTAAAGGCCACAATTGCTGCTTCATGAGTGTCACGCTGAGAGTAATCACAGTAAACAGCAAACTTGCCAGAGATGTTGGCAGGAAGGCAGGCATGGTCACAAGCACAATGCTCGTGGCGAAACTGCCAGAGGAAAGCAGCTGTACATGGCATGCAGAATTCACATGCTGATGCTGGGGAGGATCAGGCCGCCTTGGAGTGCCCTGCTCATGTCCTCCACCCTTGGGCAGTGGCAGGGGCCGCAGGATGTTCTATTGCAAGCGGAAAACGCCAGATAACCTGGTAGAGCGGTGTTTGCAGCTCCCCACGCAGAGCAGGCAACTCTCCCCTACGAACGGCCCGTCTGCCCTGATGAGGCCAGGCAGGATGATGAAGATCTGGAAAGCTCTCCCTGTACAGAGGTCCTGTGTTGGCTGGCTCTCACAGACTCGGCCATTCTACCAGAAATCTCGTGCCCTCTAAGCAGGGGCTAAAGGCAACCACTCCTCCCTGATCCCCACCTCTGTCCTTTTCCAACAACAACATGACCGCATGCACATAGCTCTGCTTGTGTGAGCTCTTCTTGAAGTCAGGGATGTCAAAGCCATATGGAGTCTCTGCAGAAGGATGTGTTGGGGCCCTGAGGACACCCACAGCCTTGACTGTCTCTACCCAGGGACCTTATTTCAGCCCCTGCCCTGGTGACGCTGCAGCAGAGACAGTCTCCAGCTCCCATGGCCCTGCCCTGCCCCGCCATGGGTCTCACCAAGCCAGGCCCACCTGTGGGCTCATGTCCTGGCCTGGCCTCAGTCTGTCCCCAGGGAGGTGCCCAACGCCCAGGGCTGGGGCTGCCCCAGTGTCCCCCAGCTGCCTGGCTAAGGGCTGGGGTGGTGGGACAGGCCCTGGCTGCCAGGCCCTGCCTTGCCGCCATGGGGAGACTCTGGCCTGTGCTGCTCACTGACAAGATGGGTTTGTGGCCACAGGAGAGTCAGAGGTTGTGCACTACAAGTCCAGCTGAGGAGGACATCTCCTTCACTGTCTATGTTCAACATATGCTCAGGCTGGACATCCAACATCTGGCTTGACTGCAGGTGACAGCATGTGACAATGGGTTGTGTGCCTGCCTAGAATCTCCTCCTCGTGCTGTCCAGGCTGGCAGTTGTCACCCTGGGTGCAAACACATGCTGCTTTCAGGTCCACTGACCTCCTTGCAGTTGACCTGAGGCATCTCACCAGGCTCTGTGAGGTGTTCCTGTGGAGAAACCCTCCACTTCTGTATACCCCACAGACACAGTGACAGAGGCTTCCTTTGGCCCCTCATTGTCGCACAGATGGCACATTTTTTTAAATGTCTGTGAGCGACTGATATCACTTAACTGTGATATGAGGACATGCAGAGAGACAAGGCCACAAGGCCTGCTGTGACACTGTTACAGGTCCTGTCCCATCAGTAGCAGACTGTGGCTATGGTGCACACTGAAGTGGGAGCCCCAGGGGCACCAAGCACCTCCCTCAACAGCCTCCCCCATCCAAGTTTATACATGAGGGAACTTGTAGATAATACTGCAGACGAGCCACCCCAGGAAGGATTATGCAGTAATGGGCCAACTGGCGGACTAGGACTTTGGGGTGCAGTCAGTGTGTCATCATGAAGAAATGGAGGCACTATTTATGACTCAAAGGGCAGCTAAAGCTGAGCTAAATTAGCTCCTCAGGGAAAGTCTAAATGTTCTCTGGCTCTGCCAAAGATGGACTGTACATGCTGCTTGAAGGACCCTCTGACTGATTTGAGACCAACTTTAGAAAAAGTATAGGCCTTTCTTGAGCAGGGTTATTTCCACCATAACTTTAATGTTTTCACATCTAGTGATGCTAATGAAAAAGTTATTTAGAAAACCCTCGAGCACTTTTACCTTTATGCAATTTTGCCCCCTACCCCACTATCCTCACACTTAAAACAGCAAAAACATTCTTGCTCAAGCTTTCCAGAAACATTTTCACCTTTGAGCAGAGACTAAGCACATAACTTCTCAACCCACCAAAACCAGAAGTTTCAGGCTGTTCTGAGTAACAGAGGAGGAAAGCCCAGGGGACTAGAATGGAAACTGTTGTACAACAGAAATGACAGTTTGCTGCTTTTCACAGTATAACTAACTCTTACTTGATTTTCATTTCTTTTTCTAACAAATTGAAGCTATCTAAGGATACAGACAGTGATAGCAACTGACCTTTAAAAAGGGCTAGCTCCAAGAAAATACACAGGTATCACAAGTACATCTAGTAACTCCTCACCTTTAGGCACCTGACTTCCAGAACAGTCTCCAGATCTTAAATATTACATCCAGGAATAAAGTTTTAGGTATTCAAGAAATGATAAGCTCATAAACAAGTCTTTTGCAGACTTTTGGAACGTTACAAGTTGAGTGGCATCTGATACATGTTTAGGAGCCACATTTTGGATTCAGGCACCCAGACTTCTCTCACTATTTCTATTTTCTCTCTTTGGGAATGGAAATAAACCTATTTCATTGATTTAAACAGATTTTCTTTCTTGCAGTTGGCATGTTCTGGGGCCTGTAGTTCTAGATATCTTAAATTTTCTACCATTGCTTTTTCTTTGTTGACTACTACAGAAACTGCTTAGATCAGATGATGTAACTCTAAGATATCTGAGATGTTTGAAATGGCTATGGAAGCCTTCATCTTTAATGTTTGATGATATGTCAATAATTTGAAAAGTTCTCAGCCTGCATATTGTTTACTGGTATCTTGCCACTTTGTAACTTGCATCAGTGAGGATGCATCTACATTAGATAGCTCTATATGACACCAGTCCATTATCCTAGGCTTGTCATCATCGTGCCCCTGTATTTAAATATCCTTTCATTTTATCTTCAGATTATCTTCAGGTTATCCTCAGGTTAATGAGAAAAGCCTAATCTGTATTTCTTCCAGAGTATGTATTTTTTAATCTACTGCACTCAATACAATTGATGAAAATCAGTGCATGGCAAATAATCTTTCACAAAGAGTGAACAGAAACCTGACAGAATTCAACACCTATTCGTGTCCCATGTGATTTGTATCTTAGCTATACTGATACATAATAAGATGTTTATCAGTTATATGCTGATTTTTCTTAACATTGCCAATTTTTGCAGGCCCAGTCTAAACACATGTTTTGCTGTCAATAGATATTGCAGATATTTTAGTTCATCAAAGCCTTTTATCTTTTCTTCTTGAGCTGCAAGTCAGAATGCATTTCCATATTACATTTTCTCCACCGGCAAAATTGATCTAGACAGTTCTCTTCCTTCCCTATGCCACTTGTTCCTGCTGCCACATCAATCTTCTGCTATGTTTTTTGTGCAAATGCAGCCATCTGTGGGGCAACACTGTAAGACAGATCAGTAAAATCAGGGGTGCTAAAAATAAACTCTCCAAAAAAAAAAAAAAAAATTGGCAAGACAGTTGAGCTGCAAAATGTAGGAGCGTGGTGAATCCCCAAACAAAGGGTGTTCTTCAGAACCAGATGAAAGAAAATCCAGGAACACAAATGTATGTGCCAAAAGGGGAAAGGTTAAGGATGTCTAGTTTTCCCTTAAAAAGGATGGACTGGGGACCAGATGATAGCAGGGACTGCAGGAAATACAAAATTATCTATAGAAAAGAGTGTGGCTTTGCCAATTTGATGTTGAAGATGATGGTTGAAATGTCAGATGAAGATTTCTAAGAGAGACTGAGATCTGTGATCAGAGAGACGGAAACATTTACCCATCATATTTCATACTCTTCTGACATAAGTTTAAAGAATAGACCATAAACACATGAAATTCTGGCCCAAGGCAGTGGATTTTACAGTATCCTTTCACATGAGATAGCAGTGTCGCATATTTAAATACCAAAACTATACTGAGGCCAGCAGTCCATACAAGCATAGAGTATGAGAAGGCTATACTAAATTAAGATAAGGTAGTCCATGTCATACCTTTTCTCCACTTCCTCCCTACCCTTTCTCCATTTCCTCCCACTGAGAGGAGAAGGGCCTTTCTTCCTCGGTCCTGCCTGCTCACCTCTCTTCATGCTGATGTGATTTTCCCCCTTCCACGTTTGACAGCGTGTTGTGTGTGCTTAGAATGCACCAGATGCTTTGCTTGGAGGGCAGTGTTTTTGTATTCTGATACAATACTTTGTACTTTTCTGCCAGCAGCTGAATTAAATACCCAGAATGTTTCAACCCTAGATGTTGTCCAGAAAGTGTTTTGGAAAGACAGGCTTGTTTATTTTCATAAATCTTGTATGCTTCACAAAATTCAGCGTGCATGAGGTATTTCCTCTTTGTTAAAGGGTTTGGGCAGCCCCTGCTTTTCCTTAATACCTCTTTGTCATCCTGTTCTATAATAATAAGCAAGGAAGCAAACAAACATATCTTCCCTACATATCAAAACAAACCACTGTCAGTTTTTGTGTATAGCTTGTGCAGAAAAGATTCTCTTTCCTCCCTGTGCTTTCTGTATTTTGTTAATTGACTATTTTGAATGCTTCTGGTGAAAAGCACCTACTTGGCTGCAGGCTCTCTGCAGCAGAGCTCTCAGGAGGCTGGCTGGCTGGAGGTTTGCTTTGTGCCTCATCAGCTTCAAGGAGAAACCATCTGACCACCACAGTGACCACTCAATCTTCCAGTGCTGAATTTTAAAACACCTGGGCTCCGTTCCCCTCTGGTTCTCCAGCATGAGCTGAGAGAATTCAGAATACTTGTACTGATTTGCCGAATCCCTCTGGATGTTTAGAAAGTAATACAACACTGCATTGCTTTGCATTTCTTGTTGCTGTTTTTTCTTTTATTGGTGGTTGCGCATTTGAGTTGGTAAAATGGTTTACTGTTCCTGTTCCAGGCAAAATTTGTTCACCTACACTATCACGCTGTTCTATACGCAAGGCTGTGCTCCCCTCTTCGTTTTCTTTCTCTTATTCATCTCCGCTTTTGCTGTCCCTTTTTCTCCCCTCATTTTATGGACTCCAGTTCTCTAATTCCTTTTCTCTGTACCAAATCTCACACACCAGAAAGTGGCCAAGACCTTACCCTGCAACCAGTTATATGTAACATTTTGCTGAATATCTTGTCCCGCTGACTACAACGGCACGACACACACGTCTTAAGCACCGTGTAGATGTTTGCAGTGCTGGAGCCTAAATAACTCACCTGGCTATGGCCTTTTATGCGCAAAGAAGGAACTGCCGTGGTTTGTACACAACACACCAAAACTCCAGCATAATGTCATTGCTGTTACCCTCATTTTCCACTTCCCCTCCCTGTTTGTTGTAATTGCCTGTTCTGTTGTTTCAGATTAAGTATCTCCCCATGGAATGACTTGTAGTCACTCTTAATTTGATGTACTGGAAGTACTCCTATTGACTTAAGTGGACCTATGTACATAAATAAAGGTAAGCGTA
>KZ506591.1:137920-149934 GCA_002844005.1 Limosa lapponica baueri
CTGGAAACTCTTACGCTTGAACTTACAGGGCACGGGAAGAGCAGTGCAGGCAACTCCTGGGCCTTCAGTGCAGTCCGGGGGCAGGGCTGGCACACCTCCCACCCGAGAGTTTCTCGTTTACCTCTCAGTGCTCTCTTGTCCACCCCCTGGTCCGTGAATCGGAGGAGTGGTGGGGTCTGGAGCGACCAGGGATATTGCATCTCGGCTGTAAAGGCGGTGGGGGCACAGCAGCGGTGACAACCGGCGTCTTGCCGCGTGTTTTCCTTGCACAGGTCCTTCTGCAGAGCTGGGAGTTTTCCACCTGGTAGTGTACTATACACACAGCATCTATTGCAGGCACATCTTGTAAGGATAGGGAAAAATGGGTAACAAAACAATCTGAAAGCCAGCGTGCATGTAAGTGAGCTGAAGAGGTGATGGTTGGCAAGGTGTCCTGCCTTTCCCCCTTCTGCTCCACTATTCTCCAACGGAAAGAGACGGGGCTTTGCCAAAGGGATAGTAGTGGAGTAGAGTTACAGGGATATGCCAAAGGGACAGTAGTAGAATGCAGTTATTGCTGAGCAGAGAAATCAAAATTTGAAGCCTTCGTGCCCTTCTGGTCGCTTATTGGAAACGTGCCTGTGTTTCCCTATGAGGACCACAACAAATCTTGTTTCTGTTAAAATACTGTAGTTGGCATTGGAACTGATTAGTGCTTTATCTCAATTGTGATCAAGGACAGCATTATTTTTAAAAATCAAAGGGCAGTTTGGGAAATGGGGCTTGCAGGATTTAATTCTGAGGACAAAACTAACCATAAATTCACTTTTAAGAATTCAGTTTTTTTCCTTTGAAGTTTTTTTTTTAATAATTCCTTTTTTTGTCAGCAAAGAACCATATTTCAGTACCTGATGAAATGTTTTTTACCAAGTTAATTGGAAAAGAACGTTTTCAGTTTAATATTCAGGTCAAACTGAAGTATAAATTCTGAATTGCCCAGCTAACAGAATTCATTTGCATGCTTAGAAATGATGGCTGTGTAATATTACTTAACAATTTCCAAAATGTTACCATTATTTAACTGTAAACATTTAAATGCTAGTACTTAAAGCTTTCAGAGAGCTGATTAAGCACTTTTTTTTTTTTTTTAAATTGCATGTGAACTAGGCATATTTGGTCCAGAAAATGAAAATGACAGCTTCACTTTTGCATAATGGCAGTAACGCTCCTCTTAAAAACTGGTTCAGTAAAAGGCTTCCGTATGCGCAATTCTTCTTTATGCGTATTTCTTGAAGTATGCCAGAGTTTCAACTGTGCTTTATACAATTCAGCATTTATAAAATGCTGAATTCTAGCTCTTATGTTTATGTTGTCAGCTATTTTTGAGTTTGAGGATATCAGATCATCATTTCTAAAAGAGGGAGTTGAAAAGTTTATGTGTAGTTTCCTTCTCTCCCCTTCCCCTTAAATCTACCAGACAAATGACGCATTTCTTATATAGAGTGATTATCAGATTTTGATTAATTATGCTAGCCTAGGCTCAGGAGGAAGGAAGATGCTTGACAGATGGATTTGTTTACCTTCATAGTGTGTACAAATCCTGGTCTCTCTATTCGTAAATGAATCATTTAAACTCCCTTAGCTATGGGATTCCCAGTTATCGTTAATATATGCATTAAGAAAGCTTGTTTTATGTTAATATTCTCACCCTGTGAAAGAACACAAGCCCTTGAATTCTTTTGACAGTTGGGTAGAGCCTTTTGTGATGGAAAATGTGTATATTTTTTTTTTCCTACTACTAATTACTGGCATTTAGCTACTACTCCCCATGACAGAAACTTTGGACTGATTTTGTTCAGTGGGTAGGTGATTCTTCCTAACTGGTCAAGTTTGGTTTTTGTTTTGTTTTTTGTTTTGTTTTGTTTTTTCTATTTGCCTTGGGCCTTTATGATCCTTACTTAGGTTTACTAAAGTATTGCTCATTGAGATTTCACACCTGCCCCTCTGCTTTCCCAGCAAACAAAGTAGGATGCCTAAATGTTTTCACAGGACTTCTGAATCCTGTTTTGGAAATGCTAAAGAAGATCTTTGAACTCTGAAGTACAACTATACTGTTCTGTACCACTGCCCTCTGATGGCCTTAAGCCAAGCTTGTGGTCTCCATTATGGGGTCAGTTTATTCTTGCCCATGGTCAGGCATCCATAATTAGCTCTGTGATTTGTTTTCTGAATTGTACGTAAACACCACATACCAGCCTCGTAGAATAAATTTTAATACCTGACTAGCATGGGTTGATGGGTACATGTTTTAGACTCTGCTCTTCTTGGTGTGATTTCTGGTTTGTAGCTTAGTTGTAAGTCAGTTTGATTCTTTCTTACGGTCAGTAAATGCTCTTTGAAGGACTAATAAAAATAATCATTCTAACACTAGCTTATGCTTAAAGAACTTGATGTCAAATTTTTCTCTTTTTGCTTTTGTTTTAGCTCTTAAGTTTCCATTGTCCCTTCTGTGTTAACTGATGGAAGATGTGTAGCTGAGTGTATCGGTGTACGTAACATACCTTCAAGATACTGAGAATGGTGTTGGATCTTATATTGCTAAAAGCATCTGAATTGCACCTGGAGATAGACTTCCACCAAGAAGGTAAAAAGTTACGTTGAGTCTTAGCTTGCTTTTAGTAGTGTTGCAGTGTACGATTTCTTTTTGTCCCCTGTAGGAAGAATATGGAAGAGGCTGTATCACTACCTAGAAAACAGTTGGGTTTTTAAAAAAATGTTGCCATATTTTTCACAAGAGGAGACTTCCTTTTATTTCTTATTCTCTGAAGTGGAAGTTTTATCCGTGATGTAGTCTAAATTTAGTTCTTTTCTAGTAGTTAGTCTTTTAAATCCTCAGTGAAATAATCTTTAAGGAAAAACTGAAACCTTTTTGTGTTGTATATAGATTAGATTTCAGATATTGTGTGTTCTACTTTAACTCAGGAAAAAAAAGTCCAAATAAACAACTATCACTTTGAACTAAAGAGTAGAATTCAGAGTAGAATTTCGGTCTTCCCTCTTAAGTATTCACTTGAATGTTGCTTCAGAAGATTTCTTCAGACACTCTTTTTTTTAAAATTTATTTTATTTCTCAGTGCTTTGTGGTAAGTCATTATATAAGTAGGTATTTGGCCTATTGCTGATAGCTATGGATTGACAGATTTATTCCAAACTTCGGTAAACTAAGGTGTACCTCATTATCCCAGATATTCTTGTAAGGTTATTTTTTAGTTGATGCAAAGAGATTTTGCGGAAGAGACTTTGCTCATCTGAGTCATAAGGCGACTTAGTCTTCTTTCTTCAGTGATCTGTGGTTGTTCCATGTAAACTTGTGGCAATTCTCAGGCACTGCTGAATGGTGGTTTACCTTGGTTTTGTTTGCTTGTCCTTCTCTGGCATGGCTTACTTGTTTTTCCTTTTTTCTCTTAGTGCGCGTACTGACTCAAGGATACAAAACAAAGCAATGGGTATCTAAAGAGAACTGTAAATGTTATGAGAGACTGCAATATTACAGGCCTCTACTAGAAGTTTTTTTTTCCTGTTGTGAGCATGGCTTATACCAGCTTTAGAGTAGTCTTTGAGTTCTTCAAAGACAGTAGAATTCAGAGAAGGAAGAAAAGCCTCGTAGCTGAGTTGTGCAATGTCATCTGTGATACCATCCTTAGGTCTTTCCTCATTAAGGGAAGTAAGGAGGGTCTTGACTGTCTTGTTTTGCTTCACTTTCATGGAAGTCGTGGCATACTTCTATGAAGAATTAACCTTACCTTGAGGCTTATCCATGAAATAAGGAAAAAATAGGAGTGCTTCTATTACTTTTTTGCAATGGAAAGATTACTGTAGCCTTTGCCACTCTTAAGCTGTGGTTTGAAATCAGTCACCTGCTGGGTGACTATTAGTATCTTGTTGGACAGGTGGCCAGAACACTGCAAGCATAATTGCCATTTACAAGACAAGAATAGCTGTAGAATTTTTTTTTTTGAAGGGTGCATTTCCAACAGGTTCACTTCACATCTAGATATATTGCACCAGTCTGGAAAGCTGATAAAAGAGTTGCTTTAACCCAAAGCAACTTAGCGAAGAGACCTAATGAAATGAGCTTAAATAAAAGTTACATATACACAGGTGTTTCCTCGTGCATTAAAACTTCCTCTCTCTAGAGGCCAGCATATCCCCTAATGATGTCTTCTGCAAGATGCCCTTCAAACATCTTGCTGAAATAAATGTATGTACCAATTCAATTTGGTATAGTCACTTGTTTTTGCTTCTGAAGTAGAGCACAACTCTCTTAATGCAAGTATCCTGTTATTGTTCAGCACAAACTGTCATTGTGGGACTATGTCAGTTCTGTTCTGTTTCCATTTATAGTTGAGACAAATTACTGTTAAACAAACATTTTTCCATAGGTCCTTTAGCTGTTCCCATAAGGCAGATTAGAGCTCTTATTCTAAATTGGAGGCCCTGGCTGTCCCCTTCAATTGTTCCATTTAGTGAATGAAGAACTGCTTCAGTGGGAGGACTAACTCTGGAGAAAGTCTGCACTAAGAGTCATGTTGCTTTGTTCTCATTGTGTTTCACTGATGCTGCATATCCTTAATAAATACAAGCATCAGTTTTAAGTTTCTCAGTTAATGATCAGATTTTTCACGTAAAACCAAACCCTGCGAGCTACATCGAGTTAATGAAGTTCTATTTTTATCCAAAAATGCTTAATCTAGAAGACAGTTCCAGCTACACTGTTAGTTCACTGTGTAAGACTTCTGGTGACACAAATCTACGTCATGTGTGTTTTCAAGAAATGGTTTGTAGGGAGTGCAAAATGGTCCTGCACCTCGGGGAATCCTACTGAATAGTGGAGGTTCAGGTGGGACTGAAGACTTTAGTTGAGGCATGGGGATTTACAGTGCTACCTGGCTAGCGGTTTGGATATGATGACAGCACTAGTGTTGCTGTGTTTTGTTTTTATTTCAAAATATTTATATAAAATAGCCTCATTAACTGACTGCTCATGGGCAAATAACAGTTTGTCTGAGTACTGTAATGGTTGCGTTCCAGAGGAAAAGACTATTGGTGGTGCCATGCATAAATGCATCCATTCATCCATTTCCTCTGCTGAAAGTACACGGTGCAATATATTTCAGTGAAACTGGGGAAGGGGAGGGATGTTTTGGTAGATCTTCTGCAGTATCATCGTTCAGAACTCAATCTCTGGAAGAAACGTTTATACCTCTTTTTAGGAAATAAAAGGCTTTTATTCTGTCTAAATTAGATAGTTGATGAGTTCTTTGGGCTTTTTATGACCTGAAAATTGGGGGCCATATGTTTAGCCTATATTCAGTGCTGCAGCTCTTCCTTGTATCAAGATGTAATTGTACCTTGGCAGCAAATGTTTTAGTACGTATTAACTGAACGTCTGTATGGGGACTGTAAATAAAGTGAAGATGCTGACAGAGGGTGGTTGTTGCAACATACTGTTTAGCTTTTCTCCTTTGTATCAAAATGTTTTATGTAAGGAGCACCCAATTGTCCCTCAAACGTCTAATAGTAGAAGAACATTTAGATGGGAATAAATAGTGGCTGTAGTGAGACCACTCAGTTGGCGAAGATGAAGCCTGCTGAGAAACTTTTCCTTCTGCTCGGCCATTGGGAAGTATCTTACTTTGAGTCTGCCTTTCATTTATCTGTAATAAGCAATCTAATATGGTGATCAGTGCAAAGAAATGTGGCTGCAAGATGAAATGTGTTCAAGGTTAAAGACTTATTTTAGAATGTGTACTGGAAAAATAATTTTTATCAAAGATTTCTCCACTGTGTGTCCTGATGGAGGAACTCTGTGTTCCTCTATCTTAAGTCAAGTATAAACAGAATAAAGCCTTTAAAATCACTCCTTTTTTGCTGAGCTGAAGACCTTGCTTCAGTTTCCTGAGAAGAGCAGTTACCTTCTCAGTTTCATTTTACCTGTAAAGCTGCATCTGATACTTTTTGTTTGACTTTGCATTTTCAAAAAAAGGAGTCAAGCTTTTCTTTATATGACATTGCTAAAAATACATCTTGGGAGACCAGGAGCCCTTTTACTCAGGGTCAGAGATGGAGGTATCAAACTTCTAGGTCCTTTTTAAGCAAAGGGATCTTTAGTGCTTTGTAGCCTGTGAAGCCAGGCTGTTGCTTTCCTGAAATGTAAGATAGTGCAGTCAGTGCAAGTGTGTGTGTGGGACAACATAGAGAAGAAACCTGCAAAGCTATTGTGCTCACTATTTCTTTTAATTTCACAACACCATGGTTTTAAACCATCTCCATTTGGACAGAGGGATTTTTTGTATCTAGTGACCAAAAATATTTTCCTCCTTAAGTTCCTGCCTGACTAGTTGCTTTTTTCCCCTTTCTTTCTTCCTCTTCCTGTTCCTATTTGCTGTTGCTTTTTTGTCTTTTTTTTTGTCTTTTTTTTTTTTTTCTCCTTTAGGTGGCATTACACTTTTGTTCACTTTGTGGTGGTGGTGTGTAGCTGCATAAAAGTAGACTTTGCCTTCTGTGACCTGACACCAGGCAGAAATTCAGCCAGGGTAAGAATAGAAGAGAGGCCTGTAAGCTCAGCACAGGAGTCCCGAGTCTTTCCATTATTAACAATTAAAGATGATTCCAAGATGAATTAGGTAATGGATTAACTAACTAATGAAAAGAGAACAAGGATAAACAAAGAGAAAGATCCTGCCTTGCAAGAATTCAGATTATTAGGATTACATGCTGCCTGTCTGTCTGGGAAAGGACGAACAAGCTCCCCTGTGTTCATTGTCAATTTAGTTAGTAGATAAGGTACGTGATGTGCTGGATAAAACTTATCTTTTGCTGTTGAATTGAAGATTTGCACGGAGGCGTTGTTTACAGGGGAATAGGTTAAGAAATAGAAGCATCCTGTTTAGTCCTGCCCAGCAGCATTTCAGCTTTTTCTCTATAACAGTAAGCAGTGAAAACGGTTTCTTCCCACCTCCCACACCCTGCCCTAATCAACATAATATCGTGGCTGGATCTAGACCAAGAGGAGTTGTTTGAGTAACATATGAAGACAGTGACATGGTTTTGTTCTCATTGTAGCTTTTTTTCTGTTTTGTTTCTGAGGTACTGCTGGATTTTTTTAGGGCTGTGTAATCATATCCTTTTTCTTATCTCAAAGGTCATACATTGTTACCTTTCTGTTTTCAGAGTAACATATAGTTTCGAAGTCACAGTTTCAATATAAATCATCTCCCACAAGCTGTGGGGTTCTTTGCGCTCTATGCCTTTTAAAGCCATTATACAGAAAATGGCATATGCCCAATTAATGTAAAGCCACAGAATGCAGCATTTGTGGTATGGATTCCTTGAACCTTTTGTAAATTTGCTTTTTTTCATCTCTGGTGGTTAAAAGTAAAAATAATAAAGAATATATATTTTTATATGGTTGGCGTTCCTCCTGAAATGCGTGAAAACACACCTCTAAGAGTAGGCAGAAGAATAGTTTTGTTGTGCTAAAAGTCATTCAGTAAGAGGACAAATTAGAACTCTGAAAGGAGGGAATTTCCAGATGGCAGTACAGTGAGAAAAAATACAACACTTTATAGAAAGCCCTAGTAGATTGATGCTTTTATCTGCAAACAAGCAATGTATGTACTGATGGTCTCTGTAAAATGTAGTCCTTCTGAAGTTAGAACTACTCACCTTTAAAGTTCAGCTCTCTGAAATGTGTGCTTTGTTTGTACAGTATTACTGTGCACGAGTAACTGAACATGGGTGGTTCTACAATATTTGGTGATAAAGATAAAACCTTATTGTGGTGATTTGATTTTCTTCAACAAAGGGGGGGGTATTAGATTTCCCTTCATTATGATGTAACTGTCAAGTCATCAAAGTAGTTGACTGGAGTATTGTCTAATTCAGTATGTACTTGCAGAAACCTTAACTTCTCTAATGGGCATTCTGCAAAATGGTGCATTTTGTAGGTGAAGAATGGCTCAGGTTTTCATAGTGTGTAGAATGCAAAAAATCTGTCTTTCTGTTGTAAAGTTAAGGAAGATGCCTTTAGGATGCTGGTAGGTTTGGGGCTTTTCTGTTTGGTTGGTTGCTTGTTTTTTTTCCCCCAGAAACTGTGATAATGAGTGCACTAGAAATACTAGAAACAGGTAGGAATGGCTTCTGCAGCAATTAGATGACTTACTTGCCCTGGTTTTGTAACAGTGAAGGATTGCACATGTCAATAAAGTGAAATTGATTCTGCCATTGCATGCAGTTTACTGTCATTTTAAGGTTTCAGGTCAAATTCTCAAACATTAAGAAATGCCAGAATTAAGGCTGAAGAAGCAACTATAGTTCTATCACCTTTTGTGCCTACCTTTATTAAGTTATAGTCCTTAATTAGACAACTCTGGGTTTTTGGGTCGTTTTTGTTCCCCAGAGAAGCATTTGTCAGAGTACATTTGCCCTGTCCACTGGGGAGTCCATCTAGCTTGGGCAGCAATAAACCTAGTCTCTAGGGTAATTGTTCCCTTTTAAATAAGTTTGGAGATATAATGCAACTAAAGCAGAAGACTGAAGAGTTTTTCTTCTTGCCTGATGAAGGCATCTGAATCCTGGCTATGGGGTATCAGTGGTATGCCTTGGTTTAGGGGGGTGGGGGATTGGTGTATGTGCATGCAACTGATACTGCAGTTACCTTTGAACATATAATTTGCTGTGTAATATAGCCTGAAAGAAATTAAATTCTTGGGTATCTCAGATGAGGCACCTGAGATTGGTAAATAAATCTATCCTTAATTATATGCTTTAATATTATATCTGTTAATAGAGATAATAACCATGCTACTTCAGTGGGTTGAATATGATATTTGTCTATTTCAGCAATATTAATCTAACATATCAGTGCTCTGCAATGACCTATGATGAAATCAATTCCTGCTTTCAATGTAGCGTTATATGCAATATTTTTATTTTTTTTTTAAAGATGGGGGCACAGTGAGTATGAACAAATAAAATACTGAGTACTGACCTGATAAGTGCAAACCTGGCAAAGATTCTATGAGGGGGAAAGGGATAAAAGCCATGCAATTAAACCATCATAATGTATTTCAGCACTCATTTCCAAACTCCAGGGCTTAATTCTGTTTACTCGATTAAGTTATTTCTAATGTAGTTTGTGTGCTGTTTCCTAGCTGTTAAAAATAATAATAGCCATCATATCAGCAGGTTTGGAAGCTACTCATCAGGCAGACCGCTGCTATTTGAGCTAGTGGTATCTAATAATACTCTGTCATGCTTTATAGGGATCAACCCTAGACAGTATGATCCATGTGCTTATGCAGAGGGTTTTATGGATGTCTTTGGACTGTGGAGGATGAGCTCTAGAGGAAGACATGCTTTGACAGTACAAGCCGCTTTTGCTGCTTTTTTATTTGTCATCAGCAATCTACCTTTTACTTTCTGCATAGTTAGCAGTGTTTTACCCAAATCCTCCTATTCACATTTAGTCAGTCATGATTTTTGTTAGGCAGATATCTTAGCCAGTCTGAATTCATACCCTTTTCAATACTTAATCTGATGTCTTTCTCTCCTATCCCTTTTAGATGCTCCCTCTCTCTCTTCCCAGCTCAACTACTCTTTGTAGGGTTTCTTTGTTATCTTCACCCTGTGCTTGTTAGCTTGCTTTTCCTCTAGCGTTTATGATCAGCCAGTCAGTTCTCCTGCCTCACTGGGTTTTTCGTGACATATATTGTCTCTATTATTTGTGCTAGAGTTTCCAGATTACTTCCCTGAACAACTCCTGTTGGTCTCCTCATTCTACAATCCCTGTTTTTTCTTAGATTTTTCTCTCTGGCACTCTCTGATGGAGTCTCTGTTCAGCTGTCCTGTTCCTGTTTTGGTGCAGACTTCAGTTGCTCTTCGGGCAGCCACCACTTCCACTGTTGTTAGAATTACAGCATGGTTCAACTTGAAAGAGACTTTCGAAGGGCATGGAGTCCACCTCTGCTCAAAGCAGGGCTACTACTCCTAGGTTAGGTTGCTCAGCACCATGTCTAGGCAAGTTTGGTCTATATACATTCTTGTTTCCATCTACTCTTTCCCCTCAATCCCCTTCTTTCCATGAGTTTAATCCTGTCCTCTCCACATTTGGTTAGAGCATCTTCTACATTGCTATTACTTAGTAGTGGGATCTTGGAAAGGATAAGGCAACTTCCTACCTTTATTTTCTGGTACTTTGACCCATCATACTGTCCACCTGGAAGTGAAGGGAACATTCTGTTCGATTCCAGGCTGGATCAAGTTCAGGAGAGATTTTAGCAGATAAAATCATAGAATGATTAGAGTTGGAGGAGACCTTAAAGATCATTGGGTTCCAACCCCCCTGCCCCGGGCAGGGACACCTCCCACTAGACCAGGTGGCTCAAAGCCCCATATATGCTCTTTGCTGAAAATAATATATTATTATTCTCCCATTCCCAAAAACTTGGAAGCATGGCTATATTCATATTGCTGGAAGTCTGGTAATGTGGTACATCCTAGATACGCAGGTCAGAACTTAAACTCCAGCTTCAAAGTGTGCTAGCGCTAAACCTTTCCAGAGAAAATACTGCAAGTTTTAGATTTGTTTTCTTTTATAAGATAATTTTCTTGATTAAAGTGTTGTGTGTTTTGGGGTTTGGGTTTTTCATTTGTTACTGGCTTAAGTAGTTTGGTTGAAATAAGAGCACTGAAGAAGATGTTAGTATGTAACTTTTTTCAGCCCAGTTTGAGAAGTTTCTATGCAGATTTGATGTAGTTAGGCAATAATAGCATTACTAGCCTTTCTTTTCGCAAGAAATCATTATCTTTTGAAATAAATGACTTAACTGTAAAAATGAGTTGAGTCACAATGGATTTAACTTCTTATTACTTTGGTTTCTGTTTTCAGTAGCACGCTTGTATTTTTCCAATTTGACTTAATCTGACTGTCTGCTTACATTCTCCTCCCCCATAACATCTGCTGTTTAACTGTGAGGTGCTACATCCATCCTCACTTTAAGCCTGCCACTGCCTTTTGTAGGACGGTGGTACTCCTTCATGTGCTGCTTGTATCTGGCCTGTAGACTAAGGGCTGGTAGATGATTGCCCTTGAGGAGTTTGCCCCATAGAATAATGTAGCAAGCTACTTTGGAAGCTTAGCTGCTGTCATAAGGACATTGTTAATTTAGCAAATAACTGCAGTAGTTTAAAATCTTAAACCTGTTACCACCTCCTATTTATTAATGTCCTCCTACAGCCATGAATATAATGAAATGCATGCCCTTGCTTCCATCAGATCTGGAGATTTAGCTTAAACCTATCTTATAGGCAGTTTAAACTGAGTATCTGACCTCACTCTGAAGAGGGCAAGGTGGCATTTCTGCTGCAGGGTAGGTTAACCCACAACAGAGACAGCGTGGACATTTACTTGTACTAACTTAAACCTTTAAGTTAGTTTGGTAGGGGCTTCATCTGTAGGACTCAAACTACATAGTGAAGCTTACTGGGAGAGCCCATCTATACTAGAGCCTCTTGTTCTGGACATTGGATTGCATTTACTTTTGTATTCAGCATTTAAAATCCAGGGAAATAACTTTGTATCCACATCCCTGTAGAACTCATCTGCCATGGTTCTGTCCACATCAAGTTCCTTTGTGAATTGTTGTAGGAAATTTTATTAAAATAGGAAAAAAACAAAACAAACAAACCTGCAAGCTGCCTAACAGCAAGTTAATAGAATTTTGTAAGTGTATTTTTTTTCCTGTGGAAATGAATGTTTAGTTATATATAGCTTAATTAGTCTTAAACAACTCTGGGTGTTACTGTGACTTAAGTAATAACTGATGTATAAAATCAGAAGTAAGTTTGAACTAAAACTGAGGGCACATTGAAAACAGATGGCATAGTATCTATGGAATTCTGCAGTCTAGCTTAAAGTTTCTTTTTTTTTTTTTTAAACTGTTATGTCCCTAGGTATATTACCAGCTAATTGT
>KZ506592.1:21206-32060 GCA_002844005.1 Limosa lapponica baueri
AAACAAATAAAGGTGTCTGAGTGTGAAAATAAAGATAATGTGACTCCCCAAAGTTTATCATTATTTTATTTACTTTTAATGAAAGCCATTGTGGGAACAGTGTCTGACAGTCTGCAGATACCCTGGGGGGAAGGGTCACAAAACGTTATGAATCTGTATTTTAATATTTAAACATTTTAATTGTTTACTTTAAGAGCTATTAAAAAGCATTTTTAAATACTGAAAAATTTATTGAGCTAACATTTCCTTGTTCTTCCAGAGCACAGTGTTAACAGCAGTAACTTTTTCTTCCCTGCGGATACAGCGCCCTGCTGGGAGCCGGTGCCGGGTCTGCTACGGTCCTGTGGGGTGAAATTCTGTACCCACACTAAATGACAAGGACTCCTACATAGCAGCACACTGAACACTGCCACACTCTTAGAACGGGCTTCAGAAGGTGGAAATCTGTGTCATTCCCATTAAGCCCTTGGATCAGAAAGAAGGGAACTGTAGCTCCCTTCCTTTGGTCACAAGGTGGGTTCGGAATCCTGCCTGCCAGAGCTGGATTTCTGCTAAATCCCTTCTCTAACAGGATACCCTTGTTCACTTTTGTGAGAGCTGTGCTGCTACAAGTGCAAATAAAACATCAATAGCAAACGTTCATTAGGTCAGTGATTAAGGAAGATGTCCTGCAAGTAACCAGTCATTGTGCTCATCCTAGGTGGCAGACTCAGCAGAAAGATAATGCCGTGCTAATGAACTACATTTCCGGGAGTAAGTCTTACCTTTCCATAATGGGACTAAGTGAAATAAAAAGTTTGAGAAAATATCTTTTTAGAAAAGAATATTCACTACCATGTTGTCAATTGACACCTTTCATTTAATGTAAATATAGGTCATAATTCTTAAAGAAAAGTTAGCCGTGGTCTTTCCTGTAAGCCAAACTCCAGCCAAACTGGAGTCCAGCAGACTCCAAACTCTGCTGGAGTCAATGGTGTTGGTGTTTTAATTTCACTGAGGCCACAAATTCAGCCCTGCATCACCAAAAATTCTGACTGCATGAAGTATTCTACGGCTCCAAAAGAAACTTTAGCATTAATATTGTCATCTACTGTACTCCAATTGAATTGTTTCAGTCTTTGTCCTGTTTAACCTTAAGACAGGTTTTTCTGCTAGAAAATTATAGCATATTTTAGATATTGTCTCAGGTCTGATTTTTATGTAAGCATGGAATTAAAATTTTCAATTTTTTCAGTACAGCATTAAAGCATTTAAAAATTCATATTTAGTTCTAAATGCCTATTTTTGACATCCAGCAAAAATTTGTATTTGCAGGATGAAGTTTTCATCATACTCAATAAAAGTATGCACTTTTATGAAATGTTAATCAAAAAGCATGTCAGATCTGTCTGGAAGGCAATCAGTGGATCAAAGAACTAAGAAGAAAACTAGATATTTTTTTTTTTATCAACTGTACTTCCCTCTTGTTCTTACTATAAATAACTTTGCTCCTGTTTTATATTTAAAACAAACTTCCACTGTTTTGACTTGTCAGTTTAATTGACTTCAATATATAAAAACACACACTGATTTAATAAGATAGGGATCAGTCCCAGAATATTTAATTCTTCATTAACTTTCACTGGATGTAGCCTGAACATATATCACTCTGTCCTAAACTATTTTTAAGTCTGGCTTTCTGCTTCAAGATCCTAGGGAGAAAAATCCCACACCAACCTCATTTTAAATTATTTGACAAATACACATCAGAATGAAACCTGACACAATTAAGGATGCACAGGTTGTAAATTTAGTTGCATCTGAAGGTAATAAAAATTACTTATTCTCTAGGACAAGCAATCCTTCAATTACCCACCAAAACCTGGACTTCGATGTCAGCTATCCAATAATGTATCTGTTATTTGTCAGGAACTCCTGCCAGAAGCATTTCTTTTTCTTTGCAGATATAAATATGAAACACAGACATCAGACAGTTAGAGGCGTCATTTCTTTTCAGGTCTGCAAAATGAATTTCTGTGTCTGGAAGGTCCCTTCTGCAAATGGTTTTTGCTTTGGGAAGGGGATTTCAAAAGGTTTTTAACAACTCTGAAGTTGGATAATGAGGGGGAGACACTCCTTCTCCAGAGTTATCTTATACTTTCATGGATTGTGGCCACATGCCAGAGGGCTTGATAATCATTATTCTGAGCCCCCACATGATTTCTAGGGATTACATGCAAAATAATTGCTTTGTACATATCTTTTCACACTGCAGTTAATTTTCCTGTGGCACCTGTGAAACGGGATATTTGACAATCTTATCTTCTGATTCTGGGGAAAAGTGACTGGAATAATTCAATATGTTGTTTAACAAATTTCCCTGACGCTACAGTGATTTCTCGAAATCTTCGTGATATTTCCTAGGTTTTATATTTTTATTATTGTTTAGCACCAAACTAATCCTTTCTTCTATTTCATGAGTTTGCTGCATAAAGAAATTGTTGAAGCTCTCAGTTTGGGGTCAGGGTTTTGGGTGAGTTGGATTTTGGGGATGAACTCATCAGTCTGTATATCATCACCAGAGGAACTGAACTTCTGGGAAAAGGACTGTGTGGTAGATACGGACATGGCAGTCACCACTACCTCCTCATAGGTAAATGTGGATGTAGAGACCTAGGAAACCTTCTTCATTCTCAAGGTCTGTCACAGATTTTGTGGTTATGTCCATCCTTGCAAGCCCTAGGATGGGTTTGAGCATCACCTTTACTGTTCAAATGTTGGCATACACCTTGCCAGCATTTCGGCCCAGACCAACTAGTAGGGTCCCATACCATGAGGGGGCATGGTCTGAGGGAGACAATGGCCTCCAGACTGATTTGAGTATGCCATCCTCTTTTGGAAGCAAGTGTTTAGCTGTATGAGATGTACCAGTTTCCTCAGAGAATGGGTTTGTTATCTATCATAGGGGCTTCTGTCACCTGCAAACAGGCAAGGACCCAGCATCCCTCATCTCCCCTGGGAACACTGCCCCAGCCCTGGGACATACGCCCTTCACCCCCCTTCAAAAAATTAAAGCTGCCAAAATGTTGAGAAAGCTTTTTACTTCCTGTGAAAAATCACGACAATAGCACTCCTCTTCTAGTAAAATATTTTTCTGTTGTATCAGATTAGAACTGAATCTCTGCTACAGCAGCAATTTCTCTATGAATTTTGCTCAATGGTCCCTAATCTTACTAGTGTGCTAATGTGATACATTAATGGATATTAGTAACACATTGGTAACTACACAGGTGCTAATTGCACTTGTAGCTCACTCTCTTATCAAATTGTTGGCAGTTTTATGGGGCACAGGTATATTTTCCCCTCCACTTTTGAAGCTTGTGTTTCCATGTCTTTGTCTGAGAAGACCTGATAAGGTCTTCGGGTGTATCGGGTTTACATGGCAAGGTTTTGGTAGCGGGGGGAAGGGGAGGCTGCAGGAGTGACTTCTGTGACAAGGCATCAGAAGCTGCCCTTGTCTCTAACAGAGTGAGTGCTGGCCGGCGATGGCAGGAGTGCCTCTGTGATAACATATTTAAGAAGGGCAAAAAACCCTCAGCAACTGTAGCTGGAGAGAGGAGTGAGAATATGGGAGAGAAACAACTCTGCAGACACCAAGGACAGTGAAGAAGGAGGGGGGAGGCGCTTCAGGTGCCGGAGCAGAGATTCCCCCGCAGAAGAGGTAGAAGAGTTGGGAGTGAAGTTTCGCCTGGGAAGGAGGAAGAGGTGGAGGTAAGGTGGGTTTAGATTTCTCATTATCCTACTCTCATTAATTGGCAATAAATTAAATTAATTTCCCTGAGTCAAGTCTATCTTGCTTGTGACTGTAATTGGTGATTGATCACCCTGTCCTTCTCTCCACCCACAAGACTTTTGTCGCATTTCACCTCCCTGTGCTGTTGAGAAGGGGGAGCAATAGAGCAGCTTGGTGAGCACCTGGCAGCCACCCAAGGTCAACCCACCACAAAAGTCTAGAGTAAGATATTTGAAACATCGCTAGAAGACAATAATTATAAAAAGGTATATAGGAAGTAATTACAGAAAGGTAATTACCACAAATTTTGCCAATAGTCATCAGTCTTCTTTTGAGCTATTATTCTTGAACAATTCAATGGATTGCTGTATTCCTTTCACAATTTACCCAGTCTTTTGGCTTCTTGTTCCTTGGAAGCTTGATGGTACTAACAGTTGTTATATGATTGGATACCTCCTCCTGCATAGTTGGACAAGAAGCTATAGTGCTGTACACAGTTAAGACAGCTGATTTAAACAAGCAACTTTGAATACTAGAAGCTATCTGGAACTCCACTTTGGCCATCTCATCTGCTCAGAAATTAAATTTTATAAAATCATTTATTGACAAGATATTGTAACAAAAAAAGAAAAATTATTGTTAGCTTCTTTCTTTCTCGAGTATGTTGTGGAACCTGTAAAATGAGCTTATTTTTTATCATTTGGAAAACCAACCAAAATTTTTTTTCCTATAGAAAATGTGGATTTTTTTTCTGTAACATATTTTAATTTGCTGCCTGAAATTCAAAAATAGACTTAAACAAAATTCATTCCTTCTTAACTGGGAATTGGCCATATTCTCTAGAACCTTTGGTGATCTGTGTGTTAGTAAAAGGTGACCTACAAAACAATTGCCAAAGATTAAAAAACAAAACAAAGCAAACCTCAGACAAACCAGAAACTAAAAACCCAGACAGGCTAGCAAACAGGGAAGGCAAATAATAAAGATGAAAATAATAAATCAAGAGGTTTAAACTGGTTGTAAATTAATGTATCGACTGTGGCAATACTCTAAAAAGCAATGCTCACGCTTTTTTCAGAAACGTTAAGTGGCCCTTGAATTTTAAAAAGGTTGAGAAACACTTCTTTAAGAGATGGACTATTGAAATTATAAAGACCCTTTAGCAGTGATTAGTGGCTGTCTTTCAAAGTGTAACTAGCTGATTCAGAAACTACATTCCACAGAGATCTCAAGTTCTGTTTCATTCCAGCCTTATTTTGATTCCTTTCAAGCAATTTTTACTTTTACTGAGAGTCATTAGCTAATGGCAGGTGTCTACATCCTGTGTCACTCAGATGCACAAGGAAGAGTGAAAAGAGGATGATTATTTGAAGAAAACAATTATATGGAATAAGTTTTCTGAAAGACTGACTTGAGTATCTATTTGTAGACCTTCATCAGAGTTGAGAGAAATGACTTTTTTGAGCTTGGAGAGCAAAGTGGTGGTACAGACCAAGGAGAAAGAAAAAGGCTTTGTCAGCTTTTGGTGAGTATCTCTTTAATGTAGCTCAAGCCTAGAGTCAGTCAGCTGCACAGATTCAGCAAGGGGCTTTCAGAAAGGATTATACATACTATTATGTTTCTCAGCCCTTGGAATAGGAAATAATTGTGGTATCGCAGACACTGTGGTAAAGTAATTGTTGATAAATGCTGTTGGGTTTTTTTTTTTTAATAGTAACCACAATGGCCACTAATTATAGATAGTGAAATAATGGAATTCCATACTGAGTGTTTTATTTGCTTCAGGATAAAACTGTTAACTATACTGTCATTTACTGTATATGAAGATATATTAACTGCCCTGCCATCAACAGCTGATTAGTCTCATGAATGAGCTGCGTGACTAGTCCTTTTCTTCTGAAGAACTGAAAGCATATATAGTAATTTAGCAGTTTTGTTTCTTGATGTGGTGAACTTAGAAAAGTTTTCCATTTTAATTACTCAGTTCCTGAGAGACAGCCTGATTTTGCAATGTGTGTGTAGGCAGGACCTTCTCAGCCCTGCAGCTTGCAGCGCGATCTGCCTTTAAATGTATCTTCCTTGGCTTCTCACTGATTTTTGTGCATCAGGATGAACTTGAATAGCCATTTTAGTTTCAAATATATGACCCTGAACACTTCTGGGACTTTGGCAAAACCTTATCGGAGCTAAACCAATGCAGCATGTCTGCCATTAGTTTTACTAATGGTTTAGTAAAGCCTTTATCCTTAAAAACAGCGTTCTCCAGACATCTTGCTTATCCTTCAATTAAGTTATTCTGACATAAAATTGCAGAAAATGAAAGATGATGGCCTATGGTATTTGTTATAGGTATTGGATAATAATGTGACTATGCTACTCTTTCTTCATTATCTGTAACCTCAATCATTCAAAATAACATTTCTTTTAAATCTGTATTTATCTTGAAAGAAGATGATAAGGGGACAGTATGACCCATTTTAGGGGGAACACTAAACTGTAGGGGTAACACTTCGACTGCAACCCAATTTTAAGAATATTGAAGAACCCGAAAGAACAGTTTATGACTTAATTTTTATAACTTAATTTGCTTCACTCAAGGCAGCTGGCTTATACCAAAAGATCATGTATGCCAATATTTTGTACTATTCAAAACCTAATTTCATGTTATAGAGGAAGAAGATTTCCACGATGGACTTTTTTTTTTTTCTGAAAATTATTTTCAAATATGTCTCTGTAGTACTGGACCTATTCGGAAAGGCTGCCATGAGCAAAATCTGATTCTGGGGCAAATGGAATACAGGCAGTGAGAAGCAGTGTGTCTGAATGATCTTGTTTAAGGCAGCTGCAAGAGCAAGATCTGTGCATTGAATACCAGGCTACAGTCTAACACCTTTCCTAGTATACGTTTTTTATAGGTTTGGCTCAAATAAGACAGACTATATTATAATCAGCTGTGCAAACAAGTAAGTGGAATATATACTGAACCAATACACCTTGATTTAAACCATTATTGCTTTCATAGTATTGTATTGACTTCATATGTTGGGCCCTACAGACACAGTGTGGATTTGTGGCCATTTACTGGAATATTTTTAATACAGTGTAGTGTACAAACTCAGATCTTGGTAGACACTAATGGGCTTTATGCATAGCTCTCTCACAGGTAACTTTAAGAAACTGTTCCTTTAATGACCATGCGATACAGTTTGATAGAAGCAACAAGCCAAGTAGCCATAACTCCCAATGGCGTTTGAGTCTCTTAACCTCACCTGTGAATCAGGAGAGTCCTGTTGCATGAGAATGTTTGATGTTCTGTATGCTGTTTTATCCTTCTGCCAGGAAATATTAAAATATATTATTGAAAAAGATTTACTCTAGCTGTTTATTTCCCACAGCAGTGATAATATAACCTCCTTTTCACCTACCTCATCTTGGATGAATTTCATTCTAGCCATCAAGGGACGCATTTACGGATGCTTATTCTTGAAGGCTTTTTTTAGTTGAAGCATTTCTGCAAGATTTCTTTTTGCCTTTGGCCATTGTCATTGCCCATGTATAGTGCATGGCAGGCCAACTATTCTTTTCTGGCACCCCCAGAACACTCTTGGGATATTTGTTCTACTTTTTTACTGCATTTGAGAGCTCATTTCTCATCATTGTGGTATAATGCCACCATAAAATCATGCTTAGCAAGGCCTGTCAAATAAAAATAGCCAATGCTGAATTTATTCAAATATGG
The DNA here is from genome assembly GCA_002844005.1 of Limosa lapponica baueri. Lineage (NCBI taxonomy): Eukaryota > Metazoa > Chordata > Aves > Charadriiformes > Scolopacidae > Limosa > Limosa lapponica. Next base: position 28,718 of record KZ506592.1, read on the forward strand.
TATTAAGCAAGTATGTTTTGCTTCTGAATCAGAAGAATGACCTAGTAATAATTGTGCACAGAATATATTTTTCTAATAGCAAATTATTAATATTATTAACATAAATTTTAGAAAGAGGTTTTTCTTCTCCAGATTTCAACACAGTAAAATTTTGCACCACTTTGAGAGTAACACAGCCAAAAAGACCTCTTTCTTCAGCTGCCCATTTGTCACGGCATGGTAAGACCAACAATAATAAAAAGTCACTCTCCATTTCACTGTAGTTTCCTGCAATTCCTTCCCCACACCACTGCCTCAGAATGGAGTGGAAAGAAAAGGGGACTCCATCGATAGCTCTCCAGACAGGAGAATTTCAAAGGGCTCAGCCCTGCTGCAGCTCCACGTGAAGCACTGTCAATTGAGGTTGAAGAGCTTCTCGTATGATAGCAATTGAGTTTAATTTAAGGTGAAAGAGATCAGAACCCAGAGGTGCCGTACTCATTAATTTATTCTCTGGTGTTTTCATGCACTGGTATTGACAAGGCACTGAAATATAGCCTCTGATCTCCAAGCACATCTTTCTGCAGTTCAGTCTTAATTTACTGGCAAAAAGAGAGGTAACCACCCACTTCCTTGCCTCCTCTGCTCAGTACCATTTCTCTTCTGCTCCCTTCATTTAACTTTTTTCTTTGTTGTGTGTTGCTTCATTTGTTTAAGGCTCCTGTCCCACACTTCCACACAGATTTTACCGCACTCTTTATTACAGTCTTTATTACATTTGCTTGTGGCTTCATGAGCTGATTGAGTGATTGTAGAGGAGACTGGAATGATGTCAGCTTAGACAAGAAAAGAGAACTATGGGTTAGTAAGGTGAGTGGAGCAGGCTGCAATAAAAGAAACAGAAAGAAGATTTCTCTGAGGACTTGCTTCACTTCTCTTTAGAGGAACACTTTTGAAAACAGGCAGCTCGTATTCATTTTTCTTTCTTTTAACATACAGCTCCTTCAAGTAATTTGGTTACCATAGATACACTGTTGACCAACTTCATAATCTTAAAGGAGATTAATTAGAGCAAGATGGAAAAAAAATAATTATATTTTCAAAAGAAAAGACAAAGTTATTTTCCTTGAAAAAACATATTCTTTCTCTTTTTTAAAGGAAAAAAAAATAAGCAAAGCAAATGAGAACACGTTTTTTCACACAGAAAGAAAAAAGCCCAACAAAAAAACCCAAAGCAAACACCAAAACATCTCTGATGTGATCTCTTCTTTCTTTAACTGCCTAAAAATTAAAATCCTAAGAAACAATAATAGGCCTCTTGTGACCTGCTGCTGAGATGATAATGGTATTTGAAACATTGTTTTCGTGAACGGAGCCTGCCTAGACAATGCGTCATTGCTTCATTGTAATTTCATCATGTGTTAGAAACTTAACTCCTGGGGGAGCCTCAGGCACAGCGTGGTCACATAACACAAATCAACTTTTTGTATGCAAGCGTGCTACACAAAGGTGTAGGGTAAGCCACGCATAAACTTGCTTCACTATAGCAATTGACTATCATTACAGTCATTTTAAGATGCCATCCCAAATTCTTACTCTGTGTACCTATGCATTAAAATGGCCTTGATGTGCCATTTAATGTTGCTGAAAAGACAGCAATGTAAAGCAAAAATATTGGAAAAAGCAAAAATCTACTGTAGTTTTTCCCTGTCCCTAGATACCACTATGACTCCGGTAAGATCAGGGCTCTATTCCTCTGGGGACAGCAATTGTGGGAAAGGTGAGAAATTGTGGTTTTACTCCTTCCTGCATCATGCTTTATTTGGCTGTTAATACAAACCACAGTGTTTAGCAGTAACAAAGCTACAGACACCACAGTGACTGTTATCTCTGATGTGTTTTTCCATGTGTATGCAGACAACTAAAAAATCTCAGTCCCTCACCATCCAAACCGTTTTAAATGGTAAATCAGCTGTCCTTTCTAAGGAATAGACACATGCCTTTGCTTCCTGTGTAAAGGAAGATATTCTTCAGTGGGAATTCATGGATGTATTTAGTTCCTGTGCAGAGAAAATCTGCTTAAATATAATGTAATAAAAAGTATGTTAGCTCTGCAAGAGCAGACATTCTGTCTGCAATAGACCTTAAAACAAGTGTGTCACAGCAAGCTAACAGGTCCTTCTGGGTATGGACAAGCCAGATACAAAAATCTTTCTGTATTTGATTGAGAAAGAATCTCTAAAGATAGATATTTACAAAGCCTGCAGCTGAATTTGAGATGCTATGAGTCCATTAGGCAGAGAGTACTTGGGAGAAGAACAGCAAATACGCTAACAGACACCTGGAAAATTTGAAGCCTGGGCTTTGTTTACAGATGGCTCCTTCTGGAAGAGGTGCCAGAATGCAGCCCATGGTGAGTTACATTTTTGAGTGTCTGCAAATATAGAGATGAGATAACTTCAAGAAAACCTACAGTCTGTATTGCTTAGGAAAGGGAATTTTATAGATTAAAAAGAGAAAAGGCTGGGATAGCAGGATTTAACCTGAGCAGAATGACTGACCAAAGCAACCTCTATTATATTCTGCATCTGCAGTACTCATAAAAGCCTATTCAACCCCATGTTTCATCTGATTTCATGACCTGCTACCCGCTGCTGTTAAATTTTTAACATGGGCAAACCTAGGATAATAAATAGAGGTGTGACAGAGCTGGACGCTTTTTTGGTTACATGGGAATATAATATGAATCCCAGCAGACTAAAATATTCTTAATTTTCAAATTTTATTTTCCAAATAAAGTGAAGCAAAAATAGCAACATAACAGTATATGCTGACAGAAATACAACAGGCTAAATGAATGAAATGGAATAATGCATATGACGTATTTTAGATTAGCCAGAAACTCTTCTGCATCATACCTTCTACTTCATAAAAAAGGCTACGTTACTATTTGAAATCATAAAATGAAACAAAAGGCACTATAAAACTGTGTTCTCAGATTAATTCTCTTGACAAATGACAAGCCATCACATTTGCAGATCTTTTGTGAGTTTTTTTATTTTGTAATACATAATTTAAGACAATGAAGAAGTAGAATATACTAAGCTGATGATGACAGGGTTTACTCTTGTATGTGTAGGCCAGGACAGATTCAAATATTCTAAAGTCAGAAAGAATTGTTGTTTTGACTTCCTGTATAACACAAGCCATATCACAGAGCTGAATTAATTCTCACTTAATATGAGATGCACTTTTGAAAAGCAGTTTTGTTTAAAAGTTTGTACTATTCGATCACCCACTCTATCTCTTCAGAAAGCTGTTCTGGTGGTTGATTATGTTGTTAAACAAAACAAACACACAAAAC
>KZ506592.1:32325-80005 GCA_002844005.1 Limosa lapponica baueri
TGTATGGGAAGGGAAACCTGCCCCAGCTATGTCTAAGCTGGCACCTTCCTTACTGCCCAGATCTATGTATTGAGGGTATAACACCCACCCTGAGATCATTCGTATGCACAAATGAACTGCATATGATGTGATCTCACTATTTCTGGATAGGATCTGGTATCAGATACACATATGAAAACACCATAATTATACCGAGCCCCTTAATGTTTCTGTCATTTGCTTTTTATACTGTACAAGTACAATTTTTAGGATATATATTAAAAAATGTCTCATATTACCCATATCACCGTTTGTTGTCTAGTTTAGTTCTTATTACAGCTGCTTTAACTTCCTGTCAAAAGATTGATATTTTCTACCCAATGCAACATTTTTTTCTCCATTTCAGACTGGGGTTGAAATATGTAGCAAACCATTGTCAAACACATTTATTGCGGTCTTTTTATGCCCTTGTTCTTTCTCATAATTGTTCTCAGTCTTGTGGAACCAACACTTTTAAACAGCAAATGTGTGCAGGTATGTGAACAAGTTCATGTGAGGAACAAATATGCATGTTTTCTCTCTCCTTAGATACAAAATGTGAGAAAGTCAAGATCATTCAAACAATAATTTTTCAGCTCTCTGATCCTTCCCTCAGTCTCTGCCAGGAGGGGACCTAATACTGTTTTTTCCTTATTGGAGCAAGTGTCCCTTGCACTGCCCCTTTAGGAATTGCACTGTGAGTACATCCTCTTCAGGGGATATAAAAATTTCAGATAACACTGAACAAAATGTTTTCAGTTCAGCTGTTAACAATTCTCTCCATTTCATTTTATACAAGTGATATTGAAATGAGACATAATATTTTGTCAATTAGTGGTCAAGATGATCACAGAATGGGACAAAAGGTAAAAAGGAGGACAATGGCAATCACCAACCAGTCAGCCTTACTTCCATGAAGATCCTCCCGGAAGACATGTCTAAACATATGGAAGACAGAGAAGTGATTAGGGACAATCAGCGTGGCTTCACTGAGGGCAAGTCATGCCTGACTAATCTAATGGCCTATAATGGAGTTACTGCATCAGTGGACAAGGGAAATCTATCTAGACTTCTGTAAGACCTTTGAAACGGTTCCCCACAGCATTCTGGACACTAAATTGGAGAGAGATTTGTTTGACAGATGGACTGTTAGATAAGGAACTGGCTGGATGGTTGAGCCCATAATCAATGGCTCAGTGTCCAAGTTGAAACCAGTAATGAGTGGTGTCCTTCAATGGTCTGTACTGGGACCAATACTATTTAATATCTCCATCAATGATACAGATGGTGAGACTGAGTGCACCCTCAGCAAGTCTACAAATGACATCAAGATGAATGGTGTAGTTGACTCACTATAGGGAAGGGATGCCACCCAGAGGGATTTTAACAGGCTTGAGGAAAGGGCCTATGAGAAACTCATGAAGTTCAACAAGGCTAAGTGTAAGGTCCTGTATGTGGGTCATGGCAATCCCCAGTAACAATGCACGCTGGGGAATGAATGGATTGAGAGCAGCCCTGCGGAGAAGGACTTGGAGATATTGGTGGGTGAAAAACTGAACATAAGCTTGCATTCCAGAGATCCAACTGCATCCTGGGCTGCATTAAAAGAAGTGTGGCCAGAAGGTTGAGGGACGTGATTCTCCCCCTTTACTCTGTTCTTGTGAGATGCCGTCTGGAATACTGCATCCATCTCTGGGGATCATAGTATAAGACAGACACGGATCAGCTCGACTGGGTCCAGTCAAGGGCCACAAAAATGGTCAGATGTAGTGACCTGTACATTGGCCTGTAGTGACAGGACAACGGCCAATGGTTTTAAAATGAAAGAAGATAAATTTAGATTGGACATAAGGAAGAAGTTTTTTTTATTATGAGAGTTGTGAGACACTGGAACAGTCTGCCCAGACAAATTGTGGATGCCCCATTATTGGAAGTGTTCAGGTTGGATGGATCTTTGAGCAACCTGATCTAGTGGATGATGTCCCTGCCTGATGTCCCTGGGTTGAACTAGATGATTTTCAAAGGTCTCTTCCAACCCACACCATTCTATGATTCTATGAAGATAATTTCACACCACTGAGAACCTACCTCTCTGTCTTGCTATCTATTGATACATCAGCCTTTGCCAGCTGCTCTCTTTGTATCTGTAGTAAACCATTTTTCTTAGATAAATAGTCATGCAAGTCATACAAACTGCCTTGTGAACTTCATTTAGAACAAACCTATTCATCAAACACATATGTTTTCATGCGTTAAAACATCAGTGTAGAGCAAAACAAATGTTATTCTATTTCTTCAGGCAGTGAAATATTAGGTTTTTCCTTCAGTCATATCTCACAGCTTTTGAAGCAAAATTGTTTTGTAGAAACAAGCCTCAGTGCTACTGTAAAAATGGAGTCAGGTTTAATATAAAACAGCAAAACATTAGCAAACAACAACACTAATCACTACCATATTGTGAAACTATTGGTAGCTTCAAGCAAATTCCTAATGTCCAATGTTCCTGACCACTAGTAAGCTGCTGTCTGTATTTCCATTTCATTTTTCTTTTGACTTCAAATCTAAGAAATTACAGTGGTTTTATTTATGAATTAATTTCAGGCTGTGCAGCATTGACAGATTTATTGGGGCAGGCGCATAGGCTCACACTGGACACACTTCTTGAACAAGAGCAGGAGGACAAGTCTGTGCTGGTATGGAGTACTTCCCACAGAACTATGTCAACTCACACCAGCTGAGGTTTGGTCCTTGAACATTGTCATCAGGAAGTCACAGCACCCCACCAACTCTTTTGATAATATAAAAAACAAAGGATTCCTCCTGATATAGAATTGACACTTAGATTCTGCCCCTCTGCTCTGGTGACACCCCACCTGGAGTACTGTGTCCAGCTTTGGAGCCTTAGAACAGAAAGGACATGAACCTGTTGAGTGAGTCTAGAGGAGGGCCACAGAGATGATCAGAGGGCTGGAATGCCTCTCCTATGAGGACAGGCTGAGAAAGTTGGGATTGTTCAGCCTGGAGAAGAGGAGGCTTCAGGGACACCTTATAATGACCTTTCACTACCTGAAGGGTGACTACAGGAAAGATGAGGAGAGGCACTTTGCCAGGGAGTATAGCGACAGGATGAGGGGTAATGGTTTTAAACTGAAAGAGGGGAGATTTAGATTAGATATTAGGAAGAAATTCTTTACTCTGAAGGTGATGACACACCAGAACAGGTTGCCCAGAGAAGCTCCCTGGAGGTGTTCAAGGCCAGGCTGGATGGGGCTTATGAGCAACCTGGTCTAGTGGAAGGTGTCCCTGCCCATGGCAGGGGGGTTGGAACAAGATGATCTTTAAGGTTGCTTTCAACCCAAAGCATACAAAACATTCATGGTGCTAAGTTTGATCCATCTAGATAGGAGGGATTTGTATTGCTCATGTATGGATAAGATTGCATGGTCTAACACATTTTATTGGCTCCTTGGGATTCATAATTTGTCAGGCCAGAAGCAAGGAGGCAGTTGGTTACTCCCCAAATTCTGTAATTTCAAGGAAACAGAGTTATAACAGATAGTTACAGGAATACCATTCACAGAAGGGAAATCTCTGAAAAGATTGACCAGCTCTGAAATTCTTTTCCAATGTCATCTCCAGAGACACATTGTAAGAAGATATTTTTTTATCTTTTTTCAAACCAAATTCATTCTCTGCATCCCTACTCTCATGGTTTCATTGGAGACCTCCTAGGAAAGGTAGGCACAATTTTGTTCATCTCTGAGATGGATAGGATGGATGAAATTTATTTCTTCTTTTCAAAATTTGACAGCAAGGCATTTTCTGTGCTTTAGATATAAAAACTACTGTATTATAAGCTGTATTACAAATTTGTACAATTAAGTGTGTGAATCTCATAGCTCATACACTTTATCTGGTGAGAATTCACTATGCTGCTATTCAACATGAATCTATAAACACAGATACTACTGTCACAAGCCCAAAGCATTTATTTCAGTGTTAAAACAAAGAAGTCTTTTTCCGAATTATGGAACTGGAGTAAAATGTCTCGCATCTTCTACAGTATTTCTTCACAGCAAAATAACTAGTTTGTGAGAGCATAAAAATTATTCAAAGCAGTATCCAAATTATGAACTTGAAACAAATTTCAAAGCTTTCTCAAATTCACAACAATATGTTTAACTGAAAAGCAAACAAACAAAAAATGAACACACACCTCCCTCAGAATGTGAGAAATGTGAAACTTCAATTATGCTCTCCTTTTCTTTTATTTTGATTTGGGTTTTTTTTTTGTTTTTGCTGTTTTTATCACAGATGAAAAGATAATTTTATTGTTTCTAAAAGACCCCAAATTAAGAATTCTTAAATATCTCTCAGGAAAAAAAAAGAACCAAACTTTCCACAAAGCTTTCTTGCAAGACTTCCTTCTTGACTTTTTCAAATGGAACTAAATCTTAGATTATATAAGGTTTGACTACCACTAATTGTGACAGCATTTTCTTTTAGAAGACTTTAAGCAAAATTTTAACATAAATTAGATTACTCGAGAGAAATCAGTACTGAACTTTGGGGTGTTTTTTCTGGTTTTAACATCAATAATCTTAACAGTAAATTTGCAATGCATGAATATAATACTTTGAATATGATGATGAATATAATGATGAATATAATATTGTGGATATATTAAAAAAAAAAAAGAAACCTGTTGCCCCAAGGCTATTATATAGGTTTGATTTCCTCTCCTCCCCCCCAAGCATTGTTCTGGTTGGTTCAAATACTATCTATGGAAATATTCTGCACCTGGCTGTTACATGTATGTTATAAGTATATGTGTTCATTTTCTTCATTTACATTACATTTGTATGTACATATATGCATTTGCACATATATGTGTCCTGATATTTGTTTTTTCTTAAAAACTGCAATAAAGTCTTTTATTGGGAAGTAGAAACATATTTTCATATTAAAGGTAACAAAAAATCTTTGTTTTAAAAATAGACCACTTTTTATATTTTCCTTTTTGAACATTCCTTTGAAATATCTGGAAGAATTAACATAAGAGAGCACAGAAATGGGAATCCCTACTGCATGGAAATTTTTGACATTTGTTTTCATTCTAAATAATGATGGAAAACATGGAAGTTTCCCAAAAATTATTCTCTGAAACATTTAATTTCATTGCTTCCAGTAAAAGCTAAGGCTTTCACTAGAGCTGTTTCTGAACTGAAATGATCATTTTGGTTGCTTAAACTTAAGCAAAAATAGCTTTAGCTTCACTTATCATTAAACTCTTCTTCTTCAATAAATTTTGTTTTCCCAACATTTGTTCTCCCTACAGCATGTAATGCTGCCCCTGGGCCAGGCTTCTCAGCCAAACTCATCACCCGTGACATGTCGCATCAGTCAAGCACCAGGGATCCACCTGGCAAAGGGTATGACCAGACCTGGAGCGGGAAGATGACCCACCCAAACCACAAGTGAACTGCCGTTCAGCTGAGAAGAAATTCTGTTTGAACTCAGAGGGGATGTTGCGATTCGGCTTAAGAAAAAGAAATGGTTTTGTTTGAGTTGGTACATCATTCAGTGCAGCATCTTAGTTTTTTCAACAGATTTGGGCTTTTGGGGCCAAATCATGAATTGTCTGAGGTAATTCTGAACTCTGTGGAAAGCGTGCAATCTCTTTAGGTTATATTGGATGGGAAATTCCCTTATTGGTTTTAGCTAATATTAAAAAAAAAAAAAAAAGGATGAACTAATCAAGATTTTTTTTGTCATTTGCCATTTTTCAGTTGGCCCACAAAGTCCTCTCAGTGTCTTGGTTCACAGAGGCAGACTAGAGGCTTTATGTTTTACATTGTTGTGGATACATTCCCAAGGCTGGTATTTTAGTTTCATTTGCTTTTATGCTAAAAGGAGTAATACTTAAAAGAAACCTACTCTACATTGCAACTGCTGTATGAGAATTTTGAACAAAAACCCCAACGGTTTTATAGCTGTAAGGAAGATACTGATCATAGGGTGTTACGTGAAAAGCATCTGTCATCGAAATGCTGAAACAAGATGTTTTAAGAAGTTTAGCATGTGTCTCTGTGTGCATGTGGGAGGAGAGGACACTGTGTGTAACAGCAAGTGTGTAGATAATTAATGGATGACGGTAATACAAGAAAAAAAACCCACAAATTGTTACTTAGTACCCTCAGGCTTACATAGGAAACCGATAGAAGCAGATTGCATGGGGTAAACAGAAGAAAGATTAGTGTGCGTGAAGGAATAATTGAAAGCTGCATTCATGTGAGCGTATTGTTTTTAATTATTCATTGGCAGAAAACCTGTAGATAAAACACCCGCTAATCTTTAATCTGACAAACCCTCAGGCCCATAAGACCCATTGAGGATGTAAAAAGGATTAATAAAGAGGTAGACAGAATCAAGAAGGATGTGTAAGTTGTCCTCTGTCTTCATTTACAGTATAAATTGTGCAGAGATTTCATAAATTAGACTAAATAATTCAGTTCTTATTTAGCTGGTACTGCTGCATATTTAAGAATGATACAGAATAGTAATAACAGACATTCCAAACTATTAAAAGGCTTCAATAATAATTCATCTACCCTTGTTATCTTTCTGTTTAAGAAATGGGACAGACACTTACGCTGAAATCATTCTTAAGAAGGATCCCACATCACAAATCTTCCAGTTTTTAATAAGTTAAAATCTCTGTGATTGACATCATGATAAAACCAACTTTGTCAAATGAACATCCAAATCTCATAAACAATAATAATGAAGTAAATAAGCAAGCAAATATGAAAGGAAAAAAGAAAGACAGAAAAATAAATTGGATTTTCTGAAGAGTTTTGTATATTTTGGTGAAAAATATTGTCCCTTTTTTTTTTTTCTATTGATCCCAGCTCAGATATTTTTCACAGTTCACATGACAAAGCACAACTAAGTTATCCCTACTCAATATTTCATTCAATTTGAAGCTGAAGCATAGGCATCTCTATAGCTCTGAGTGTTACAACTAGGATGTTTACTAGACGTGAAAGAAATCCACCAAGAAAATTGAAATGTGACCTATTTGCATCAAGTGGTGGACAAGGCCCATTCTGACCTGAATACCCTGTCGCTGCAGGATTCTCCCAGCTGGTTCCAGGCTACTCCGAGCAGTACCAAAATCTAATCAAGGTCCTGTGGTTTTGCAAAGTGTTATAGAGAAGATTTAGCTCCAAGGCCCAACGCGTCTCCCACCAAACCGTGACCAGCCCAGTTTAACAGCCTTTCTGGCTGTCTGGGCTGTCAGAGGAGCACAAAACAACCGCAGTGAGGATCTGTCTGGGTGCCTAATCCTGAGGGGACCTGGATAAATCTCTCCAACTCCTTTCAAGTCTTCTAAATCTAGTAATTATTAGCATACAAATAATTAGAGAACCGATACCATTTTAGGCTTTAAAATCTCCTTTGACTTTCGTTTGTCATGCAGCACTTCAGGTGTATTACATATATTCACTGGAGTTAGTAAAAGGTATGACTGACATGACTTATATTCGTCATTCTGCAGAATACAGATTAGCAAAGCAGATGTGCAGAGCATGGGACAAATCTGGTTGTGCTGAATTTTACCACCAGCAGAAAGAAATCTGCATCTTGCTATGATTAAACTCAGCAGGAAGAGTCACAATAAATTGTGTTAAATCAAGCCTGACGTTACAAAGTCTTCACACAGATCAAACAAATTTAGAAATGATTTTTCATGGTTGGGCATACAAAATACAGTATGGACAGAAATGCAGGAACTAAGACAGAAAGAACATTGCAATGACCCATATACGGTGTCAACACTGGCATTACTCACCAGATTTATTAAAGAAGAAGTGTATTAAAGTGGTTCTGTTTGTTTATATAAACAATTCTAGGGACCTTCCCCTGCTGAGTCAATGACACTGGAAATATTTAAATCTGCATTCTTTTACAACTTGGACACACGCCTAACTTCTCAGTTAAGTGATAAAGTAAGAAAGGCAAAGATAGAGAAGGTGTGAAAGGGCATGAATACTACATTTTTCTCTGACACTGTTTGTTAGGTTTGCAATATTACTGTTGTCTGCTGTGCGTTCCTGACGGATTGCTGCTGTAGGTGTGGAAGATAAAGAACTATGTAGTTTGTGCATCCTGGCACATTTTACCTGGGATGTAGATACCCAGGTATCCTGTGCAGGAGAGGCACAAAATAGCTGGGCAAGCCTAGAAATCATTTTTCAAACCCCTGAAACTTTACTGGGAGAAAAAAAAAAGTTAGTTCCTGAATCTAAATGGGCACACAAAAGCCAATGTAAGGCAAGAACCGAAACTGAAAAATGGCATCTTAAAAATTTATTAGAATATTTAAGATTCAGTGTGTCTTAGGAAGGTATAACACTTAATAGCTGTCAATTTAATGATGATTCTAATGGGGAATTTAACTTGATGTGTACCAGAACAGAAAGACTAACGGTCTGACCACATATACAGCACAGCGTTAGTTGTGTCTTTTCTCTTTTGCTGCTCCTACAGAATAGTGGATGCAGAGGAAGACAATTAAATCTCACAGAAAGGGAAAATTGGGCACACTGCAAAGTATCTCATGTGTTTTACTGATGGGGGTTACTAAGTGCTGAAAAACCTATGGAACAGAAGCCAGAGGATTATGTTTGGTCTGGACCTTGCAAACACTTAACCAACATTTCTCATGTTCGTAGTCCTGTTCACATTGCCGGGCTGCATAATTGCCATAAATTGCATACATGTTGTTTAATGTTAACTGAACTCTCAAAAGAGACATGGCTCTTCAGATACAGAATTGCATTTATTTGAACTTCTGGCATGCACATTTTTTTGTGTTGGTGTGAGTAAATTTTATTTTCTTGCTTACTTGCATGGTACTTATGATATGGACATGAAATTTTGTTTCGGTTTGGATAAAGTATTCCCTGAGTATCGTATGGTAGTTTTCCTTGAAAGTCTTAAGCTATATTTAAATCCCTGAGACTTCTCTCATACCCCCTACCGAGAAAGCTTGCCTTTCTGAGTACTGGCATTAGGCAGGGAAGCCGAGGGACGGCATACTCTACTTCAGATAACCTCTGCAAATACTTCAGAATCTTGTATCTCTGTATTTCTGAAAAATACCGTGGCATTACAGCCCTGCTGGAAATCATGAATGTAAATTACTTTGTATAAAAAAAGCAATATATTATTTAGTATATTTTCAAATAGCTCACTTCAAAGCAGAGAACATTAATAAACATCAAGGAATTTAAAGTGGTAGTGATGGGGGAATGCAGAGAAGAGTTATGCCTTCAGCAGAAATATAATTTTATTTCTCCCCAGCTAACTGGTCTGCCAATGAAATGCCAGGGCATTGCTATCTCCCAATCAGTAGCAAATGTGCAAAGCTTGATTGAATTATGGTGCAGGAGTACAGGGAACATAGCCCTAAAATAAAAAGTGCAAACAACAGGAAAACACTTGCCCTGATCCTCGTTTTCCCCAGTTCTTCAGGGGAGTTAAACTGTTGCAGCACGTTTCTCATATTGCACGAAAACAAGAATTAATAATGAAGGGTCTTGACTTTGGCTCCTAGTTTAGCAATGCAAGCCGCACTGTGGCTTAAGGAAGAATTTATTTTGAAATTCGATAGGAAATTTATTGCTGGTCTTTTTTAAGTCTTTGTAAGTGCAACATATCGGGCATCAATGAACAAGTGTTAGTTAGGCAGGAAATCTCTCTGCAATCCATCTATATATGTGTTTATTTTCTCCCTCTGCAGCATCCCACCTCTTCATAGCTCTTCACCTCATCATTTTCTCCATTTCACTTTCCTCAGTGGCCTCACAAACAAACCCCTGACACTTAACTTCTATGGCTTCTAGGTTCTAGGGCTTCGCAAGTTGTCTCCCATCCCAAAGTGTCACTTTTAAATTGACTTTTTTCAATCAGCTTTTCAAACAGGTGACACTTGCAACCTCTGTTAGCCTGACCTTCTACTCCTTTAAACTTCAGTTTCATCTCCTCCTCAGGTTTTAAGTGCTCTCATAGTGTGGTTTGCTATTTTCAAAAGAAATATGAAACTGTAGCAGGACCCAGCAAGTAAAACTGAGATAATCAACCTAAAACCTGTTGCAAAGGAGGTCTGGAGAGAGCTTCTGCCTCACATCTGTGCAAAGTGATTCCACCTTAAGAACAAACTATAATTTTTATAAATGTAAGATACCAAATGTCAGACCTTCTACATTTTTACTCTTCCTTCCCAGTCACCTCCTTGTCATTAGCTTTTATAAATTTCTTTCTTATTGTTCTCGATTTGTTGGATTAGTAATTTTGCACTCTGCTACCAGTCTACTGCTCTGTGAATACCATTAGTGTAAATGCAGCCAGCCAGGCGAAAGCCACGGTGTGAACCCACAGCCCTCCAGAAGCGAGGCGGGGAGCGGTGCCTGTGCCGGTCTGCTCCAGCAGTTCCCGTTTTCCTGAGGAAGACCTTTGGTGCCTGCTGGCAGCGTGCTGGCCGTGACCGCTGCGGTAAGTAAAAAGACGCTGTTCATCATCATGACAGGTCCGTTCCCTCTGCCAACAGCATCACTTGGCTCAGGGAAGGAAACCGTGGGGTTGCGAGGAGCCAAGGCGTTGCAGGTATCCAGATCTAGCAGAACTGGTAAACGTATCACATTGGCTGGCAATTTCATAAAAGCACCTTCAAAACGAGCATACGATAGGGCGATGTCACTCAGCCAGCTCACAGCTTGTAGCTTTTCTCAGTTAGATCCCATCGTAAAACCCAATTAAGCTACAAAAATAGGAGGTGTTTATGTTATTTTTGCATGAAAACTAAAGGTGAAAATGTTCTAAGGGAACGTCCTACCTATGCCTGTACTGAGTAGCTTCATTATCTCGCGAATGGGATTGCTCCCTTCAGACCGGTCACTGTCCTGTTATTGCCTCAACTGGGAGGGGGGTGTCGCAGCTCCCAAAACAACACACAAGGGAGCGCTGGGTCTGTACAGCAATTGGGGCAGCAACAGTCCCCCTACAAATTGCTCCACGTCCATCAGATGGCAGGATGAATTCCTGAAATTTTGTGCTTTTTCAGTCGTGCAAAGTCCTGCAACATCAGTGAAAAAGCTGTGGTAATAACAGTTCTGTAGGAGAATTTTCCTTGATGCCAGCTACTGACTTTTGTGACACAAGGGAGCGCTGGGTCTGTACAGCAATTGGGGCAGCAACTGTCCCCCTACAAATTGCTCCACGTCCATCAGATGGCAGGATGAATTCCTGAAATTTTGTCCTTTTTCAGTCGCGCAAAGTCCTGCAACATCAGTGAAAAAGCTGTGGTAATAACAGTTCTGTAGGAGAATTTTCCTTGATGCCAGCTACTGACTTTTGTGACAAAGATCTTGAATACAATGAAGCCTTCTTGGCTGTCTTTGCTTTAAAGAAGTTGCCATTCTTGGGATATACCTGAAAACAGAAAGTCTGATTCGGAGACCTCTTCCTTGAATAAATAAATACCTCAGTGTCTGAATACTGACTTGTCAGGAAAGACTTGGAGAATTGTTGCTGAGTTTATATAAAACATACTTTAACATTATGCAAATATAATGGAAATGCACAAGTTTTTTTATTAATTCAGAGCTGATCAAATTTCAGATATACAAATTCCCCTTCAAACAGGAAACTCAACTGTTCAGGTTTCTCTAGGATAACAAAAATTTTTCTAACCAATACTTGAGATATGCAACTATTCACAGATATATTTTTTTCCTTCTTATTTTCACAGTGTAAAGCACTGACAGAAGAGGGATTCAATAATAAGAGGTTAAATATATTTTAGTCCAAAATACAGTGGCCTTATAAGAAAGTTAATTTTGTGTTGGGCAGCTTTACAATGAGTGCTCTAAATCACTGTTGGCCCTAAAATGAGATCGCCCACTTTCTCTTTGGTCTCCTGTGAACTCATTAAGACAGCAAACTTGTTATTAGAGAACAATTCCAATGACTTGTAGAATAAGTTGGACTTCAGGCACTCACTGCTCAGGAGAAGAAAAGCAGTTTTAAAAAAAACAAGGGTACAATGCAGTGCTTCCTTTTGTTTAGTCTTCCAAATGTGTAAAATGATATTTTCATTTCCAAAGTAATCAAACTTTTGTATTGTGGACCTTGGTATTATAGGAAATACTTGGCCGTAACTGATAACTTGATGGGGAATGTGTTGTTTCAACAAGAAAATTGAATTGCCTTGGGGATCAGAGACAGAGAATCAATGTAAATTTATATTTTGTAGGCGGTTTAGGTATAGGTCAATGTTAGTACAAATAATAAAATATTTTGGAATATAGTTTACATTTAAGCCTAATGGCATCAAAATTATGTATATAAAGAACATGTGAAATGAAATATACTGTAGTACAAGACTGAAGTCCGTAGAAGGCAGCTTTACACAATATAATATTATTTAAAATACTTTTAAATAAAAATCCTGCCAGTCTTTGCTGTCCAAGTAAAACCAACTCCAAATCTGGCTGCCTAAGTAAGCTAATGCAGATGATAAATGCTCACTGAGAGCAAAAATGGTCAAGCAATCTATTACTTCCTCTTCATTTGGGAATCCTGTACTTTTGATTCATAGAATAATGATTTCATAATCCAGCAGGCTTTTCCTGTATTGAGAAATGTAACGATAAGCCCAATGCAGACGCCTGCCAGATGATCTGGGGGAAATTTCAAGAACAGAAGTATCTGTGACTTGCCCTCAGACTACTCTCTCTGCAGAAATATGCAGAGTAGCTCCTGGGAGATCTGTTAGTTCTCAGAGTCATGTCCCCTTGACCTCCTCTTCTAAATTTGAGGTGCAATCTGGCAGAGCAGTAGTCCAATTTCTCTTTACAGAATTCTTTTTCCAGTCTTCCTGGGAATAGAATTGCTTATTAAATTTCAGTGAATGAGAATATGCAGGAACTTTCTCAAAAAGACAGTAGGGCTTACTCTCCTTGTAACCAAAGTCATTCCAATGGCGAATATGGCAGACAGAAAAGACAGAGTAGTTTCTTTTTCACTCTACTTTTCCTTCTGTTATGTAGAGTTCAGGTATTTATTTTCTTTTATTTTTTTTCCTTTTTTTTTTTTGTCAGTTATGCCTGAATTCTTGTCAGAATGGTCCATGAGACATAAAAATTATTTAGAATGGAGAGAAAGCTACAGTATAACCCCAAAAGCTCAGGACAATTCTGAAGCACTTTCTTTAGCTTTCATGGTCTCTGCTAATCTTTTTCAACCTTAGTAGTCTGGTGGGTTTTGAGAGGATGTTAGCAAAGAGAAACCATTTCACTCTATGTATCCCTATTTCAAATTCTCCGAACTCCTAAACGTCCAGCAATGGCAAGATTTCAGAGCTAAGAAGAGAAAAATTCCACAACTCAGCAGGTACTTCTTCCTGAACCTTCCATGAATTCAAACTCCTTCATGGGTACAACTAGTGAATTTCACTGAACAGAAGACATTGCTGTGAGCTCTGGCTATAGGAGAATAACGTTTTTCTATTGCCAAAATATGGATTCATAAGCCAGGCCATAGCAAAACACTGGGGAAAGGCCCCTTTACTTTTGCTACAGAGTCACAAAGGTGACACAAACACAATCTTCTTCTGTTGACACACAGATTTATTGAATTTCAAACACCTAGGAATTGGTTGAAACATTAGATGTAATTAGAGTCACATAAAAACTTGGTCAAACCAAAGTCCAGTATTTGTCTCTGCAAATCCTGGGATATCAAAATGCACATAGTTCTTATCAAGCTCATGATAAAGAAAAATTGCCAGCTTCCTCTTGCAAGCTGGTGAAATCATAGAAAAAGATACTAATTTAATTGCTATATGCAGTTTTCACATTGAGAATAATTCCAGATGGTTACACTATGGCTGAGAGAATTTAGTTTGTTAGACAAAGTTTCAGTGATGAACTTATTCCTTGAGTTACAGGTGTGAATAGCTTTATGCACAACTTCTCTGGAAAACTGGATACAGACAATCTTCTCTGTTGTGAAGAAACCCAAAAGTTCAATTTTGTTTCTGCCTGGGCTTCAGGAATAGGTTTACTGAGTCATGCTAGAAATGAAGATTATTTCCAAGGTTGACTTCAGATTGTGACCCTTAAGCTTTACAAACTTTTGTAGTGATTTGAGATTTCTTAGAGTTCTTTAAATACCTATTGGGAGAGAGATGGAGGAACTGAAAAGAGAGTTAAATCTACAGACTTAACAGAGAAAAAGTCTCTTTTTAGCTTTTTTTCACCTATCTGTGCTAAATGAATAAAACAGATTTTGATTGTATGACCTAGTAATTATGTCTATAGCAATTCCATCAAAGGAGTTGCAGTAAGAATTGCAGAAAAGTAGGTTTATAATTTCTATTTCACACTTTAATGATTGAACTTAGACTTTAAATTTCATGCAGCAATTCTTCAGTGGACATGTGATTGTCCATAATAGACTTGCTGAAGAGGAAATAACAAAGGATTACATAGTTTTGAAAATCTTCCCTAAGATATTATTGAGCTATTCAACAAAAACACACAAAAAATCTGGGCTACAGACATGTAAATACATGAATGCACACAGACCTCCAAAATTTCACATACGCCCCAAAATTTAAAAGCCATGTCCTGAACACTGGTAAGTTCTTTCTGTTTGTCATTATTTCAATTCAACAAAATCATAGCATTGGAACAAGTAAGGTGCTCCTGCATTTTTGGGACTGACACTTTTTCTTGTTTTCCTCTCTGTGCTTTCACTCTGTCCCACAACCTTGGTGCCAAAAGAAGTCCTTGCCAGCATCCTGCCTGTTCCAATCAACAAGTATATGTCACAGTTTTCATATAATGTAAAAAAAATTGATAGTACAGTCACACATCCATAGAATGGATATTTATGTTCTCATCAGCCAGGCTAGATGATACCTTTATAGTGAAGGTACCTTTATAATCTTTGCTTCTTGGGCAACGTGGGACAGAAATTGTAAACCAATTCCCTTCACTGTCAAAAGGAAAAAAGAAATAGGTTGCGTTTGGTAGGGAAAGAGGAGGGCAATGCTGCAGACAAAATTGAGCTGCACGTTACATTGATATTCCATTACAAAGGTAGCTGCTGCTTCTAATTTGTGGTTTACTAGAAAGCAATATGAGTCAAAGCATCTTCAGAAAATTTGCAGCATGACCTCTGCCTGATGGAGGTATGGTATATGAAGGAGGGTGCCTGGATAAGATAAGGTAAGAGCTGGCAACTAAGTCTGTCCCCTGTTAAATAAAATCTGTTCCCTGTTCATTACCATAATCATACAGGAAAGCCCCTCTCAGTCTTCTGTCCAACCAGTTTCCCAGGACGTTTCTGTTGCCTGTCTGTATTCGCTATTAGTTACCCTTGTACTCAAACCCCCAGTTCTTTAAGGCTTGTTACACATATGAATGCCTCTACACCAGAAAATAGCACAATGTTTCAGTCATATTCCCTTGTTTTCTTAAAATACACTTAAGTCTAGCGTAGACCTCTGTATAACCAGGGCTTAAGGAAAGGGGTGTCAAGGACACATGAAACTGGTTGACAATTGTTCCATGTGAAGGGCGGAGGCTGTAGATGTGGAGTCAGCAAATATCACTGCAGAGAGGCGAGGTGCTCCATGGTGCCGCCACACACCGGGTCTAGCCACCAGCATGGCTGGGGTGGACAATGGAAGGGACTGAGTCCATCCCATCGCTGGAGGCCTCCATGTTTTTATTTTCATAAATTATACTGGTAGGAAATGAACGGAATACTTTTGAGTTAAAACTGCACAAGAAGTGAGGCTCGTCCTCCACACGTCTGGAGTTTTTTTCTGACAAAAACTGAAATGTCATAAGCAGTACTATGACTCATTTTAATTTGCATGACCCATGGTCACCCAGGCACTGGTCTAGAGAGGTCAGTCCCCAATGTTCCTTTGTAAATGACCTTTAGGAAGCTCAACAATGCATCAACTATGTGGAGGAACAAGTATTACATCCTCCCATACGGTCATACAGACACAAACGGCTGTTCCCTTCCAGGGTAAAACTCAATTATGGGATTACAAAAAGAGATGAGAGCAGCCAGCTTTGTCTCAAGTCAAACTTTAGAGTAAATTAGGATTTTTAAAATGTTAGGCAGTTCATGAAAATAGGGCCTTCCGGCCTCAAATATATCTTGTCAGAAATCTATATAATCCACATGTATAATTCTAACAAACACTTATTTGAGTAATATTATTTTTTTTCCAAAAAATATGCCTTCAGACATGGAAGCATTAAATCTCAATCAAAAGAAGTTTGCTTGACATTCACTGTTAGTGTTAATGCGAGACTTATATATTTCTGAGCAAAGCAAATTAAATAAGTCATCTGCAGGCACTGGCTGAGTTTTGGGTTTGAATAAAGCCTGTCTTGTCTCTGTGAATAATGAGCGGTGAGTGCATTTCATACCTAAGAGATATAATACTGGTTGGGATTTTACTGTTCATATTATTGCAGGATTTTGTCCAGAGAAAGTAATATGTACATGGGAAATTTTTTTTTTTTTTTGGTCAGAATTGATTTTCACAGTCTTATCCTAAACAAATGTACAAAAAATAAACAAAATTTAATAAAAATGCTATTCTCTTGGTTTGATCAGTTTTACAGCACTTTAATTCCAGCTGTCCTGCAATGCCTATTTTTACCACACATCTGATTCTGTAGTGGCACTGGAATCAGCTGTCCACCGTGTTAGTTCAAATGATGCATTTTAAGAGAAAGCAGGCAAGGATATAAATGTAAACATCCTCCCTCAACTATGTTTAGCAGAGCATATACTGTTGTACGTGGGTCAGTGAGTATGCTTTATTTCTTGAAAGGATGTAGGTCCCTGCAGAGGACACCTCTAAGAGTCATTCTGTCTCTTGTGGTACTCTGGAATAGCTTCTAATACCATCAAAATGGGCTGTATCGAGTTTCTGAATGGTGTCTGCAAGTATATGATAATACTTGTCAGTCGTCAGGAAACCAATGCAGAACTAATAAAACTCCTCAGAGAATCAGTATGTGCTGCAACAGTTCCCATGCAGCACCTCAGAAGATAACTTCTAAGTTGTAAAGAATCTAGGCAATTGCAGTAACAAAATTAAATAAATTTGCATAGCTGCTTTTGTGATTTTGAACCAGTTTGGTACTGCCCAAGCTGAGTATCACAAATGTGATAATTTAATTGCTGTTTCTGTCTTCTCTGTTCCTGGTGCCCCTGAGATTGAGTTGCTCTTCCCATGGACCATCTTTCATTGACTAAAGTTCCACAGTGCACCCCAGAACTCCCAGGGGCGTGGTGTGTTCAGCTTTTAAAAATTGTACATTAAAGAAATCAGAAAGTTTCTGTATTCTCAAATGTAGGTCGTAATTTTCTGGTTTGTGCATTAAAAAAATAAACATACCTACAATAAACTTGCATTCCCTTCACCTCACTTAAAAAAAATGTGTCATATGTTTTGAAAAAGAGCTAAAAGGTAACTTTTGAAAGAATCATATTGATCAAATTTTTTTCAGACTGAGGCTATAGTTAAGGATAAAATATTGTCAGGCCTTATTTTTCTCAATCTATCTAGCTGGGAAATGCCATAATTAAGAGGTTTTCAAAGATTTAGCTACAATTCCAGTGAATAAATTGTCAGAGAATAATATGTAAATAATATTTCTCAAAATAATTCTTAAACCTCTATTTCACTTTAGATGAGATAAATAGGAAGTTATCATACTCAGAAAACCCAAGTCAGTGAACACAAACTTTACAGATCATTGAGTTTTGATATCGTGGTATTTAGAGAGTCCTCTGAAGCAAAATTTCCCTTTGTGTATTGTTTGCATATAAACTAAGCCTCTCGAGATATTCTGATCAAACCAAAATGAGATGGGCATTGCTATTTCCATTATTTTCACAAGTGTTTCAGGAAGTGCTTCCTTCTCAAGCTATCCTCCTCAAGCCCGAGGGGATAGAAAGTGGATACTGAAAGCATAAACTTTTCATGGCAAATCATCATTCTAAAAAGATTTCTAAAAGATAAAGAAAAGTGGATATTTTTAGCTATGAACAAAGTATATTTTATGATCCTTTTAACAGATAAAATGTTAATTTACTTTTGATAAATATGACTGCTATATATTGCCTTACCTATGTTAATGAGGTAAAGCAAGAGTTTCTTGCCTTGGGAAATAACACTTCACCAACTGTAAGAGTCCCAGGGAATTCGAAGTCATAAATTTTCCTCATAAAAAGCAGAAAATAATTGCTTTAGCACTGTTTCATTCTTAATATTGCCTTTGTCTTAATACTATTCTTTGTTCAACTGGTACTCTTCTGAGTTTATTCACACATTCTACTTGGGTAATACCTATAGCCCAATCTAAATCTTCTTTAAACTTGATCATAATTATATTGGGAAAATAGTGTCTTATTCTGACATCTTTTTACCTCTTGACCTTTTTTGTGGTTACTGAAAGCCCAGATACAGATTTTTACTACATGTTCATATTCCAGTCCCATAAAAAATTCTATGACAAAAGTGAAATAAACGTTATGCACAGAAGCCCTGCACGATAGGAAAGGTGAGTAAAAAATTGTTTCTCTAAAAGGAATCAGTTCAAGAAAAAATCACAATCCTTGGAAATCTCCCTGTTTAAGATACTTTCATTTTCTATGGATATTAACTATTTCACATAGAAAGGAAGAAAACTTGAGCTTCTTTTACTTTATATCTTTTCTTCTGTTACCAAATTCCTTATTTACCAACTGACCTCCTAGACTGTATCAGTTCTACAAGGTGGTAATCTTAGAGTTACTCTTTTGCTTGCTATGAAATTTCTTTTTTTTTTTCATTTGCCCAGCAAAAGATAAGTCAACCATTCATTTTGACAGTTCATATCCAATACTTTGTGTGAATTCACATAAAGACAGGTGGGTTTGTTCCCTGCTATGGATGACCCACGTAAGACCTTATTTACGTAGAAATTCAGTTTCAAGAAGGTTGAAAATCAAGCAGTGACTTGGGAGAACAACAAGTAAGAGGAGACATTTAGAAGAACGTGGTAGATCAGAAAAATTTGGAAGAGTTAGAGTTTTTCATTAGGAAAAAGAAAAAGGCAACAGGGGAAAACTGTTGCAAAGGTAATAGTCTTTTCTCTTTATCCATCTGCACAGGAAAAAAAAAAGCTGAAGCGGGAAACAATTAAAATGTACGTTAGGAAAAACAGTCTAACTGTAAAGACAAAGAAGACCTGGACTGGGTTGTCAAGAGAGGTGGTGGAGGAGATCTTGGAGAACAGGAGCAGAAAGTCAGGGCTGATATGGAAGTAATTCAGTTAGGGCTGTGGTCTATATGAACTCCCTCTCAGGCTTATTCTATGTTTATAGGGACAGATCATCCGAACGTACCGTTTTCCTAGTCTAGTTCATTGGATTGGCTCCATAACTTCCTATGTAAAAGGAAAGATCAAAACCAACGCAAGTTCAACAATGCATGGACAAACTTGGACTGGGACTAATCATGTGAGTGTTTTATATGTGCTGCTCCATATACACGGAGCAGTAGCCTTGTTCACCGTCAATAATATCATCACTCTTAAAGCAACAAAAATTTCATTATCCCCAAAGTAAAATTCCTAAGTACCATTGAGTTTCTGTGGACATCTTTAATTATATTCACTCATCTCATGCAGACGATTAGTTTTCAAATGACAGATGTTATAATAATTAAATGAAAACAGTAGGACCACACTTTCACACTGATTTAAAATAAATTTATTTTGAGCTGCCATTTATATTTGCATATCATTAGGTTTACAGTTGTATAATACTCACTTTGCACAATTACAATCATGTATACCAGTAGGTATATAATTTGGAGTGATTTTTCAAAAGTTTAGCAGTACAGTGTAGATGGCATTGAGTCCTTGGAGAGAAAAAAATGAAATACTCAATATTCAAATACTATTTCTGTTTTTTCCTTTCAAATACTGTTTGACCAGAGACAATTTCCTTATCCTCATGCTTCTTCTCTTTCAGATAAAAATAATAATATACCTATCTCAGAAGACAATTGAGAAGTTGACTATAATGACTATTGATAGATACCTTATATTTATGTGTATTACACTTGTTAATTTCTTAATTGCTAACCTTTATCGATAGCTTCTGTTTCTGAAAGGTGTTTCAGTATCCTTAAAATCTGTATTTCATGGATTGAAATATAATTTTCAGTAATTAAGATGATGGCTTTTCTGGAAACCGAAATCAGTGCAGTGAATGACTGTGAGCATTTCCCCATGAGTGGATATCATAGCATGGCAAATAACAGAGTAATATCAGTCTCCCAATTGTCAGACGATCACCCCAAAGTTCACAGTTCTCTGAATATTTACAGATACATGCAACGGAACACTACCAATCTCTCCATCATGTATAAAGTCATTACATAGGTCACTTTATTTAATGAGAAAAGGGAAAGTCATGGCAGCATTCTTGAAAAATAAGCAACCTTCAAAGAGCAGTATTTGCATTTGTAGAGCACATCACGACTCTCAAGCCAACTCTTCTTATCAATGTCATTTTTTTGAGTATTGAGCCAATGTTGTCATTCCTTGTCACCAGTTGTGGATGAAGCAGTACAAGATAAAATATTGAAAATGATGGAAACCTTTCAGCTTTTAACAAGCATGAGAACTATACTTCTAGATTCATCCAGAAAGTTTGCCTGTGTTTGATATGATGATTTTCCCATGTCACTGGTGCTGACAGCTTAAATAGCTTTGTCCTGTGACTCCCTGACAGACATAAATGACAAGTCATTTATCTGGAAGTGAAGGACAGAATCTTATGGATGAATACATATAATTTTACAACATAATTCTATCAAAAATATCATTCATAAAAAGAAAACCCTCCATCACAGAACTTTTGCATCTGTCTAGCCAGGGAGAAGGTCATTAGTACACATGCTTCTTCTTAGTCAGATCAAACTTAATTCATGACTGTTAATTCCCTGTCTTTTCTACCTAGATATCTGAAAAGTGTGTATGGTATTTCCTGGATTCCTGCTAACCATATGCTACATAACAAATTATACTACAGAAATCCCAAATATTCATGACCTGGATGCTAATATAAAGTTCCATCCTGCTAAAAAGGATCATTCAGAAAAATTATGTTATTTTTTTCTACAACATCTGTAAGACCATATATATAGCTATCACATTATTTTTTTTGTCCAGATGTCTACTGTAAAACTGAGATGATTTTTTTTTTTTTTTGATTTGTGTATGGATTTGACACAATTCATAGGAGCCCTGAGAAAAAAGATTGCAATACCTAGCAATACCTAGGTACTAGCTATCATTTCAAGACCAGGCTGACTGGGGCTTTGAGCAACCTGGTCTAGTGGGAGGTGTCCCTGCCCATGGCAGGGGGGTTGGAACTCGATGATCCTTAAAGTCCCTTCCAACCTGAGCCACTCTATGGTTCTATGATTCTATGACTTCATGTATACTTTTAAAACACACTGTAAGTCGTGGCATTTATTTTAGCTTGTGAGCTGACCACTGTCTTTCACGCCTGATAGTTAATTGTGATTTAAGAGACACTCAAAAAATCCTTAGTTTAAAAATCTTACAGACATTGTTTCCACTGTTAGTTTTCCCTGAAATTAACTTTTGTTCTTCCTTAAAGGAAATCTGGCTAGCTGCTTGTTCCTTTTATGCTAGATAACTGTTACAAGTCAAAAGGACATCATGGATACAAACAAAGCAGAGTACACTGAATTTAATTTATGGTTGTCATTTATTCTGTATGTTTTGTCACCACTGAGTGTTTGCCTCAGCCTGATTTGAGACCCCAAATCCTTAGAAAATTTGTATAAAAAGAACATGAGGGTGGATCTATGCTATAAGGTTGTGTCATCGACACACTGCACTTGTAGGTTCATATGCAGACATCAGTCTCAGCTAAATCAGGTCATTCCCTTAGCAAAAAAAACCTGGGTAGAAATGAAGAATACTCCAAAATGTGCTTCCAGAAGGCAGTAGAGAGGAGAGTAGTTTTGTACCAGTCAGCCTGGACACATTCTCTAAGAATTTTATGCTCAAGGGTCAATGAGTTAGTCTAGAGTCCTTAAACAGACCAGTGACCTTGACAGTGTTGCCAGAGTATGTCAGTAAGAAACGATCTTCCTGAGCAGAAAAAAATCAGAAACTCTAAATAGCAACGAGTTTTTCAAACTGGAAAATGTGATGAAAATATCATTTTGATTATTTCAGTTAAAGTACTTTGTCTTGGTAATTTTAAAACATGTGTTTCCTTTTAAGTTTTTTTGTAATTTTACTTGGGATTTGGGGGTGAATTCAATCTCTATTAATTAATTACATTCCAAAACAAAAACAGTTCGTTGGAAAAGTAAAATATATAATTTAGAAAAAAAAAGATTAAGGTCTTTTGTCATAATCCTAAAACTGATTTTTTTTAGTTCAAACTATGACATTTGTTGAAAGTTATATTTGTCTGTGCTCAAGCACAAAATGCTTAAACAAATTTCAAGTAACAACATTTTTTTCCAATAGTGTATCTGAAAGGCATTGGTTTAGTTTATATGTCTCATAAACATTCAAAAATTGTTTTCATTTTGTCTCCTGCAATTGTGCACTCTCTGTCTTTTGCACGCGAAAGTCTTGCTCTATGTAGAAGTAACTTTGGACTTCTCTGTAATTTCTATCAACAAATGTTGTAATGGCAGCTTTTGGCAGACCCTTTGCAGCAAATTTAGACAATTTCAAATTTTCAAATATCAGTGTTTTAAAGGGGGTTTTATTTAATGCTATTATCAAGCAGTCACATTGAAATACTCAATCACGCTGTAACTTTTTTAAAGATTATTAATACACTGAAAATCTTTCGGTCTCAATTTCTCTGTTTCCAAAGTCTCCAAGGTGGTGATGAAGTATTTGATACATCTGCCTTGGGGAAAAAAAAAGCACAAATGTATTTAAATGTACTACTTTTCTTCTTTGGGAAGCTTTAAACAGTCTGCAAATTGAACAACCTGAAAGCTGTTGCTTTGTCTAACTCTTGCTCTATCCCCTCTCTAAGAGGTCTGTGAAGCATCCACAAGGTGGCATTACGTAATACTATCTTTCAGCATTCTTTGACAGATCTCCATGCTGTGACTTCTTGCTTTAAGTTAATCATTAATTCCGTTGGCTTGTAGTGTTATATGGATTTGGCCTAGTGGAGAGTTTCCTAGTTTAGGTATTAAATATGTTTTTCATTTAAGTAGGGCAAAAAACATTAAAAAACAGTGTCCAATTCTAGAAGTTTTGTCCATGCTAGCAGAGATATATCTGATTAAATAATTTTAAGAAAGGCAGTGCATTATTTTTCACAGGAAGTTGAATGAATTCCCAATATCATCTGTTGAAATATCTCCATGGGTTTGAAATAGCAAAAGTGAAAAAAAAAAAGGGAGAATAACTTCTGTCTCTGTTCAGTAAGGGTGTATTATACCAGAGGAATGAAATCTTGTCATAGCTAATTTTAAACTTTAAAAAAACAAACCCAAACCAACAAACAAAATACTTCACAATGTTTGCTAGTTATGTTCCATTAAAGGGTTGCATTATGCCCCCGAATTCAGAGGTAAGATTACTGAAAAGTTTCTCTGCAAAACTGTTGAAATTTGGAGGGTCAGTATAGCTCCATGTCCTGAAGAGAAATACCTAGTATTATATTCTTCCATTCTGCTTGTCTTACTGACAAAAAAGACAAAAAAGGGAAGAGGATTGGGAAGTTAAGATCTGGAGATAAGCATACAACTCCACAATACAATAACTTGTTAAAATTTGTAATGAAAATATAATATAATAAAATAAAATATATTTTTATTTCTGGTTATGTACAATGAATTTATGTCCACAACTGAAGCAAAATGTGCTATCAGTAGGTGTAAACTCTGTTATCTCTCTTTTATCCTTGTAACGCTAAGGCCATGTTAATTAAAAGAGTCAACTCATCAAAGAAGTGGACATTTGTAGGGAGTTCAGAAGACTGAAGAAATGTAAATATCAGGGGTCAATAAATGCATGTGGTACTACTTCCCCTCAAGGCTTTTTGGCCATGAACAATTTAAGAAGCAAACACCAGTCTTCTGGAATAAAAATCTGTCTATCTTAACACATTGAATGGAAAGCTGGGAAATCACAAGTGAGTCAGTATGCAGTCTATCACAGCAGTGAACTCATTTAGGTATTTTAGGTATTCTTTGATAAGGGAAATAAAAGACAAAGTGAGATCTTTAACACAGCTGCTCTAATTGATAACATGTTTCAAGAAGGTAGGCAACACCACTGTGTGCACATTCTTCAGAAAACTGAGTACCAAAACTGTATATTGATTTTACAGTTGTAAAAGGCTGAACCAAGTAGCAGTGCACGAAACAGTATATTGTGGACCCCTTAGAGGTCAATTGGACAATGAACTGTAAAATAACTGGGTGTTAAAATAAAAGGCTGTAAAAGTTGCTGGTACTGGATAGTGAGTGCCATAAAAGAAGATTTATTAGAAATTAGATAACGAAAATTTACCATGTGGAAACCAAAACCCAAACAAATCTACAGATGAGGCTCAGTAGGGACAAAGAGAGACTTGGGCTGACAGTGAAGTTCAGGCTTTAAGAGAATATTACAGGCAATTTAAAGGAAAGTTCAGTTCTTTCACTTATCATTTGCAATGTAATGCTTGCAATTTAGAATCTAAGAGCTTTTGTGTGGCTGTATGTTAATTTTTTATGTTGCCTAAAATAACAATAAAACATGAAGTATATTTGGGAAAATTACTTGGCAATGTCCTTCCAAAGCACATAAAAGCATTCTTCACAGAGTAATAATGACTTGCTGTGATATCTGCTTTATATGTTCTACTTATATTTCATTTCTTTATCTCCTTCCTGTTTTTCAGAAATGCATCTTCCAAACACAACTGGAATAAAGTGGTAATGACATTTTATGTGTGTTCTTTGAGAGGCAGAAATGAACTAGTTTTCAAGTTGGCTGTCTCAAGATCTAGAAGTCTTGGGAAGTATGGCATGAGACACTGAGGTGAGAGCGGTCCTGGTGTCCTGTGGAACTGACTGTCTGGAAAATAGCCCAACGGGAAAGGACCTGAGGGTCCTGGTAGACCTGGCCTCAGTTTGCTACTGAGTATGAGTCAGAAATGCATGTTTGTACTGATTGTGCTAACAAAAAAAGCATAGCCATCAGGTCAAGGAAAGTTATTATTACTCCTAGTTCAGTCCTTGATGGGCCAAGCCTGGAACAAAGCATTCGGTTTTGTCCCGTACTGCAAGAGCTGTATCAATAAACAGGAGAGAATTCAGTGGAGGGCTATTAAGATCAGCAGGGAGCTGAAACCTTGGTGAGGTCAAGGGAAGCAGGCTTATTTAGCCTGCAGAAGAGAAAGCTAAGGAGAAACCTAGTTGCAATCTTCCTTTACTGGGAGAGGGTTTGTAGACAAGACAATGGAGCCAGACACTTGCTGGAGGTATGCAGCTACAGGGCAAGAGGCAAAAGACAGAAGCTGCAACAAAAAATTCCAGTTTGATATAAGGAAAAAACTCTTGACATGAAGGTGATCAAATACAGGAAAAGTTTTCTCAAGGAGGTTTTGGAGTCTCCATCCCTGGATAGTTCCAGAAGTCATCTGAATATGACCTTGAAAAGCCAGATCTGACAAAGACTATCCTTGCTTTGAGAGGGATGTTAGACTAGATGACCTCCAGAAGTCCCTTCAAACTGAATTGTCCTGTGACTATTCCAGGATTCTATTTCTCCGTGGTGTTCAATCTGCAAAATAAGCAAATTTCAGGGACAATAGATCTCTGTGACACTTTTATCAACCAGCTTTATTTTCATGATTATCACTCTGTCTTTAAAACTGTGACAAAATCTTGTACTTTGATAGGTATATTTGATTCATGTCAGTTTGTATGTACCATAAACACAACCCACTCTCCATTAAAATAAGCAGTCTCAGGCTTACTGCAAGCATTCTGAGGTAGTACCATGCCCACTAAAAGGCAAACACCACACAGTTTCTCTGCAGGGCTTAATCTCATTTCCACCACATTCCGAGAGAAACCTGGAAGCTGATGGTTTATAGTGATGAGTAAAGAAAATATTTAGGAAATGTGGCTCTCATCAGTGTTAAGCTGAAAAAATACTATATTTGACATTTTACTTACCAACTCCTACTGTGCTTCTCATAAATTTGCTACCAAAATAACATATCAAGTTCTTTATTGCTTTGTAGATTGCAGATAGTTCAACTTATGGTGGAGTTCTTTAAAAATAGCAGAAGTCTGAAATTCAAGGAGAATATTTTATATTCAAAAATCATAAAATGCCCCAAAATGTTTTTAGATTGATTAAATGAGCTAAAGAACAGTAAATGCTTGCAGGAAAAGCTTTCTTTGACAAGTAGGAGAAGGAAACAGTGAAGAATTAACTTCCTCATTACATCATTGAGTCATGAAAGGGCATTACATCACACTGTATCAAGTGTTACCAATCCTGAATCAGAGCCAGTATTTTCATACTCCCAAATCTCATCTTCAAAAATTGTGCTTCAGTTTTATCTTGTATATTTCATTACAATTTCATCCAGCAGGGCCCTGAAATACAATTACCTTAAAATGAGGATTTAAAATCCACTCACTTTTCTTCACATTCATGTTATATAAATTCCTGGGTTACTACAAGGAAGTTTTTGTCATCCTGTAGTCTGCTAGCATGTGGTTCCTACTTTCTGTGGTACGAAAGTCTTTTTGCTATTCTGAATGCTCTTAACATTCACCAGCATTCTAATACAATGTAAATGATGATAACCATATTACTATTTGAATACTTAAAAATATGCAATCTTACCTCTTGGAAACATCAGGCTGATTCTCACTTGTTTTATGCTGAAACTGTTACATTTAGTATGTATGCATAGAAGGAAAAACAAATAATTACTTTCATGAGTCATGATAATTACCTATATAACAGTATCTGTAACATGAGTGAATCCACCTTATAAGTGCTAAGAACAATTCAGATGTAAAAAATAGCATCAACATGAAAACATTGTAAGAAATCAGAATTCATCTGGTTATTTATGTGGAAATGCTGCACAGCAGTGATTTTTAAACCTTCTTTCAGAGATAAAACAAGAAAATGTTGATCTTTCCCCTTAGCATTTTGTCAGAGAAAAAAAAAAAAAAAAAAAAAGCTGATCTTTGTCCTTAAGGGCTTTAGACAGCCTCTATTTTTGATAAAGTCAGATTGGATTTCACTTTTAAATTCATGAGAGTATGATTGTATTAGCAATTTAAAATGGAATGAACATTAGGTTTTTGATATAATTAACATATTTATCTCCCCAGCACTACCACCACCCTAATAGACACAGCAGGAATTCACAAGTTATTGCTTTGGCCATAGTTTTGCTTTAATTATGATTGAAGATTGCTGGTATAAAAACAGTAAAACAAGGCTGTATAAGAATAATGTTTTTACTAGTTTGTGGTTTGGACTTTGATGTCAGGGTTCAAGTCTTGATTCTACTACTAGCTTCATGACATGTCAGGTATCTTCCCTGTGTCTAAGTTTTTCTGTAACAAAATACAGATAATAATGGTGATTTTTTTTATAAAATGAAGAGGAGTTGTAGAGAAAATTAATTATAAAAAGTTTGGTTTGCATTTCCAGGTATTTTTAGTATTTTCTAATATAATTTATTTTACAAGTGTGAACTCAGTCTCACCACCCTCCTGGGAGGTATTTTTTATTATGTTGATCTTCCAAATGGACAAACTCTGATGTATAGAGATGTTAATGTTGGCATTTCCACAAGCTCATGCAGACACAGCAGCCTGCTCCGAAAGGGCACAGCATATTCATGGGCCCTACGGGTGTTTTCAGAACAATGTTCTCCAAAATATCTAAGTTCCTGGAACACATAAGAGAAACACTGCACATTTATGGTTTTCACAAATAATACTTACAGGGAAAAATTATGTCAAAGATGATTTAATACAATTAGTCCTTCAGATGTTGAGTTTTTCTGGTGAAATTAAATTACTGTGCAAGAGCAGGAGCAATGGTGTACATTGAAATTGGACAGAGACAACACAGGTTTGGATGAAGAAGCTCCAGTTCCAAGAATACAAGTGGGACATGAGAGGCCGAAGATAGAACAGAAAGACCTATTAGTTGAAAAATTAGAAAAAATATGCTGGATTGGCCTGAACTGGAGCTGGAGATTAAGGGAAAAATGCATATGCTGGGAAAGGGAAAAAAGACAGTTTTTCAGGGGTTCTCAAGCCATGTAAAATCCTTCTTCACAGGCTCAACTTTATCTTCTCCTTGATTTTACCTGCCTTCACTTCTAACCAGTTCTTTATTTGGCAAATGTAAACAGCAAATTTAATATGACTGATGTGAGCACTTAGTTCTTTGAGGTGCATCTGTTACTACTTAGTGTCTTAAATATCATTAACACTTTAGATTATGAGCTCAGTGTATTGATTTCTTCTCTGAGGGTCTTTTACTAACAAAAATAACTCATGTCCTCACACACTGGAGGTATTTTCAATATGTAAAAAAGGTGTTGCTGCAAAGTATCAAGGGGAAAAAATATATTTTTTTCTTTTTCCTTGAAAATACTGTGGATGTCATAGTACAGATGTTGTGCAAAAATGTTTGTTTACATTAATACACAAAATTTTTTACCATACAGGTGGCAGGAATGCATTGTGGTTAACATTTGTTTGAACATCATGAGTTTGGCATTTCCTCGTAAGACTTAACATTTTTATGTCCTGCTTCTTACTCTTGGCGGAGTGGGTAGATTTTTGAGCACTAATTCGCTCACATTTCCCTGGAAAGCCAGCCATGTTGTAACAGGTGTGCTGAGCAGCTGTGCATTAGGAAAAGGGCAACTATGATTGCCTGCTTGTGCATTTTTGGAAGCTTTGAGATGGTGAGGATTATTACTTCTCAATGGTAGACAAATCCTATATAAATGTTTTACATGAATGATGTTACCAACCTGAAACTTTCCAATTCCTGAAGAGCTTCAGGGGAGCATACCCCAAACAGCACGGTGGAATTCCTCTCTTGAAAATGATGAAGGTAAGGACCACAGTAAAAAAAAAGTTCCTGTACACCTTCCAGGTCAAAGAATCAAAGCAATCCATATAAGATCACAATCCATAAAGTCAGGGTTCCTCCTGAGAAGAGGAAACACTCATACAGGAGTTATCTGTATCACAAGAAGGCTGTCTATGGATGCATTTTTGACCTACAACTGGAGAATTGGCTAGATTCACCCTGAAAACACCACTGTATGCTCTGGAATGGAGTAAGCCACCTTGATTTTGCCAAGAGCATCCACATAGGAATATAGGACAGTACAGTTTATGCAATGTAAATTCACATTTTGGCTTGTTTCAGCCATTTTTCCTAGGTAGGAAAGCAAATCATGCTGTGATGGGGGTATACTCTGGGAGCCATGTCTCACAGAAAGAGAATAGACTTATGTTTTTCAGAGCCCTGATGGCTTTTGAAGATTAGGCTTTTGGAGTTGAATAAATAGTTTGAA
This sequence comes from Limosa lapponica baueri, assembly GCA_002844005.1. NCBI lineage: Eukaryota > Metazoa > Chordata > Aves > Charadriiformes > Scolopacidae > Limosa > Limosa lapponica. The sequence continues at coordinate 62,089 of KZ506592.1, forward strand.
GTGAATAATTTACTCAATATATTTTATCAGTATTTCTGCTGTCAGTACAGTTGTAAGCAGGTCAGTATTTTCTTGAATTGATTCAGTGAATTGTTTTCCATTCTGTTTTTTCTCTGTGGTTGAACAAAGTTGTCCAACAAATAAGCAAGCTAATTAATTCATATCAGAACTATCAGGTGAGTTTGGTTATTCAGAAATCCCATGCAGACACATATGTGCACAGACATTTGTAGGTTCTTAATTCTCTCTCTTCTAGATGATGATCAAGCTAATGTTTTTCAAATGCTGTTGGAACAGCTAATAATTTGTCACCAGAGGGGAGATAAGAAAACAGTGCTGCAAGTTAGTCAGCAAGCTGTAAGAGATATCGGCTTGTTACAGAGACTCCATTTAATTTCCTGATCCCAAGTTCATACAAATCCCATGTAGCTATGTAACTCCACAGTATAGTATGTCCAAAGATCCATCTTGGGCTCCACAGGTGTCATTTAATCAAAGCTCTGTGAGGATGTAAAAGAACTTGCATGGGGAATGGAAACCATGCTCAGGGTTGCAGCAGCAAGAGGGAATAAACTGCAGACAGAAGATGTGATTATCTCAATTTAATTAACAATTGTTAGGCTACAGATGGAATTTTGTGTCCAGTTTTGATTACACAGTTGAAGAGAGAAACTGAAAAGTTGGATAGAGTCCAGCAGAGGATCACCAAGATGATGATAGGATTGGAGGACCTTAAATATGAAGAAAGGTGAAAGAAATTTGGTTTGCTCAGGACAGAGAAGAGATGTCTCAAGGGGTATCTAATTACAGTCTTTTAAGATTTTATAGTTAGTTATAGAGAAGACTGATGTGGTCTGTTCACAAGGACACAAGATAGGCAACAGGCACAAGTTGTTTCAGAGGAAATTCTATCTTGATATTTTAAAAAAAGCTTTTCACCATAAGAACAAGTAAACATTGAAACAGGTTTTCCAAAGAAGTGATAAAATATCCCTCACTGGATATTTTCAAGACTCCCTTTGACAGGGCCCTGGGTAACCTCATTTGAGGCCAGGCCTTCAACAGAAGGTTCAACTAGATGGTCTCCAGGGATCCCTTCCAACCTAGACTTTTCCATGATTTCTATAATGTTATGACTTAAATATGTAGTATTCTGGCCAAATGAAATCCTGGGTCTAATTGGGTATTAACTAAAGGTGCATGGAAGTCTCAGGACATAGCCTCAAAAATCTGTGCTATTCCCCTACATGAAACATTTACCAAGAAAAACTGTAGTAAACAGGGATATGTTCAAGAATATAATTCAAAAGTTTTAGATAGTTCAGTTGTTCTTCTCTCTACGCTCATCACCTGGCAGAGGAGTAGATCTGACCTGCAGAGTAAAATCCCTGATGGAAATGCAGATTTTCTTGATTCTTAATGATTGTACAGTACATCTGTACAAGCTCTGTAACTCTAAGTTACCATTTTAAATGTTTACGTTAACTTGAAACCAGCACCATTTCTGGGACAAAGGACATTTTTCTACCCTAGATATTATCATCCAGCATTGGAGATGATGTTAGTGAAGGACATGTGTTCACAGCAGTATAAACCTATTTTATGTTAATATATTTTAATGCCTGACATGCATGCATTGCGTGCTTCTAAACACCACATGCCCAGCGCCATAAAACAAAGATGCAGAGAAAGTTTATTGCTGGCACTTCAAAATCATTTTTCCCAGTTAACACAAAAGCTGCAAAAGGTTCAGAATGTGGTTATAAAACAATATACTACCAGCTTTAACAGAGATAACGGTTGCTGTAGTATCTAATGTTGTATTGTGAATATTAACAAGGGCTCTAATCAACCTGTGCCCATCTATTCATAGACACATAAACATTAAGGACAGGTGGAATCAGAGCAGTCTGTTAATCTGATCTCTTTGCAATTGAATTTTGCCCCCTTGAGCACGGCTCAGCAGTAGATAAGTCTCCTGAACTGTAACATGGATGAATATAACATGATATGCCTCTACAAGTAATCATGTTTCACATTTGATTTCTACCAATGTGTATCTAAAGTAAATCTGTTTAGTTTTGCAGTAGCAGTGCTATGAAATTACAGAGGTGAGATCCACATCTGGCCTGTTAGCAGCCAAGGACTAATTGCCAAATCAACCAACCACTAAAATTACCAGTGAAATGTCAATTTTCTTCCTAGGTTTGGACCATTAATACAGGAAGACACTGAAAGCAGAGACTTGTGACACTGGCAGAGAGTGGTATTCTCCTTCCACACAATTGGAAACAGGAATAGGACAGAGGACTTGCCTATCCTGGAAGTGTTGCAGCGCATTGAAAGAAGTTTCCTTTATGATAAAATGACATTTTGGAAACCCTAGCTGTAGCAGTAATATCACCCTAATCCCCTTCATACAGTGTCAGAGCAGAAAGTAAATCCTGTCATACGCAGGGCTCACCCGCATATGACTTCAGCAGATTTGCTTCTTGCAAACTATAATCTGGGAGATGTTTCTTCAGACTGTGTGAAAATAAATAAGAATCTTGATATGAATTTGTTGCTAAACACATTTCATCTAATTCAGCACTGTGATTGTAACAGAAATGCTAGAAAACTTGAATGACCTCTAGTAATGCTTTTGGAATCATACAAACATTACACCAGTAGAATATTCCTTTTTATCCCCGCTACATAAGGCTTATTTTTGTAACAGTTTTCAAAATACACATGGGACCCTAAGAGATGCTTTGCCACCTATAGAGGGAAAATTCACTGGCCAAGCTGAAGGTACTGAAGAAAATCTGGTCAAGATATCCTCAGACCTGTTGGCATATGGTTTTGCTCGGAAACACAAAGGTCTGCTGGAAAACGAATCTGGACCCCAACCAAGCTCTCACAGTAATTGTAAAAATGCTATTTATTTTATTATAGGCAGGTTACAAGCCCAGTCATCAAAAACAAGGGCTTTGGGGGTCTGCCTGACAATGTAGTCATGCTTTGGACACACCTGCCTGCTGTAATTTGGCCACTGAAATCATGTGCTTGGATGAACAGAATCCTTTGGACAAAGCAATTTCAGAAAAAACTTCAGACAAAAATGTGTAGGATTTCAATCAACTTTTAGGGAATACCATAGGTCAGACATTGCATTTCACTCCTGAATTAACATGTAAAGGATTTCCCATTTTCCAGTTAGCCCCTTTTTCAAGTGGCTGCAACTGTAAGGGAAACAGGAAACAGAAGCTAGATGTTGGTTGTTTCAGAGGCGGTAACTAATTAAAAACTCTTTCGTTAACAATTTACAAAGGTGTTGCAGTGGTACCTAACAAGGAGTCTGTGTTAGAAACTGCCCTCTGATAGTCCTTCAAGTCCTTCATTCCTGACACTATTTAAGTCTCCCTTCAACTTCTCCACAGGTTACTTAATAGACCTGTACTTATTAGGGTGCTATCAGGGATTTATCAGTTTCACATCTATTCTCATCCACTTCCAAATCCCACATTTCCCAGCCATGGCTTTGCCAGTAGCCTACATGAGAACTGCAGACAGGTGGCAATGGCAGCATGGCATCAGCCACAACATGGTGTTGCCACAAATGACTTTGAACCAGGACTTCTGCATTGTCGGGTGGCTGCAGAAGTCTTGCTGGGCCAAAGGCACTAACACGAGGCTGGTGTTCCCAGTGGGTCTTGTCTTTTGGGAATACTTTACATCCGTTGCCACTGTAGGGTCAGGATCAGACTGGAAGGAAGAGGGAGGGGGGGAAGGTAACTTGTAAAATGTCATGAGCTAAAATTAAAAAACTTAGTCCCATTTCAAAGGCAGTGAAGTGTCACCCAATGACTGATCAACACCATTTCCAATAGCATATAGTATAGTATATCAAGGTCCTATTTAACTGTTGCCAAAAATCAAATGTCAGTCTTAAAAAACAACTGAGTAGATTAAAAAATCCCAGTTAAAAATATACAGCCAGGCATTCATCTTAATTGGCTGAACTTTTTTATCAAAGCATAGAATCATAGAATCATAGACTTGTCTAGATTGTAAGGGGCCTTTCAGATCATCAAGTCCAACCATCAACCTAACACAGACAAAATCCATCACTAAACCATGTCCCTAAGCACCACATCTACCCATCTTTTAAATACCTCCAGGATGACGATTCTACCACTTCCCTGGGCAGCCCATTCCAATGCTTTATAACCCTTTCAGTGTAAAAATTTTTCCTAATATCCAATCTGAACCTCCCCTGGTGCAACTTGAGGCCATTTCCTCTCCTCCTATCACTTGTTACTTGGGAGAAGAGACAGACCCCCATCTCTCTACACCCTCCTTTCAGGTAGTTGTAGAGAGCGATAAGTTCTCCCTTCTCAGCCTCCTTTTCTCTAGGCTAAAAAAATCCAGTTCCCTCAGCCGCTTCTCATAAGACTTGTGCTCCAGACCCCTCACCAGCTTCATTGCCCTTCTCTGGACATGTTCCAGCACCTCATTGTCCTTTTTGTAGCTGGCTCATATTCAGTGGGCAGTCAATGAGCACCCCCATGTCCTTTTCCATCCTGCAGCTTTCCAGTCACTCTTCCCCAAGCCTGTAGCGCTTCATGGGGTTGTTTTGATTTGAACCTCATCCCATTGGCCTTGGCCCTTTGATCCAGCCTGTCCAGATCCCTCTGCAAAGCCTTTCTCAAGCAGGTCAACACTCCCTCCTAACTTGGTGTTTTCTGCAAACTTACTGAGGGAACACTCAATCCCCTGGTCCAGATCATTGATAAAGATATTGAAGAGAATCAACCCAAATACCAAGCCCTGGGGGATGGCACTCGTGACCGGCTGCCGACTGGATTTAACTCCATTCATCACGACTCTCTGGGCCCATCCCTCCAGCCAGCTTTTTACCCAGTTGAGAGTACTCCCGTGCTGTGGGAGAATGAAATTCTCCAGGAGAAAGCTGTGGGAAACCATGTCCAAGGCATGCAGGCCAGCAGCTTTATTTTCTGTTTCAGATGAAGGTTAAGATTGTTAGGCAATCAAACAAAACCAGAAGCTTTTGTGGCTTTAGAAAAACACCAGATACAAAGACCTGTGATAATGCAACAAAAAACTGGCAAGAATGGAGCCATTTGTAAGTAGCTGCTTGAACTTGAGCTTACAGGTATAAAAGTCAGCTATTCTCTGATCTGGTACAACTACTCAAGTTTCATAAAACAGCATAAAAATTAAAGTACATTATCCCAGTTCTCACCTCCATATCTTAGAGAACCAAATGCATTTTTACTTAAAATAAAACCCATCTTTTATTATATTGTGACTATATGGTTTTGGGAGGTATTTATAATTGAATTACAAATCATCTGGTTTGGTATGCTTAGCTTTTCTTTGCTCTCATTTACCTGTCAGCTGTAATGCTCATGAGACATCTCGTAATTCAATAATTTACATTTCATAGACACATAAAATTATTGTTTAAAAAAAGTCTCAATAGCACAGTAAAGAAAAATATAGATAAACAATATTTTTTAATAATGATAAATATGTGGTATGGTAAGGTTCATTGTAAGATTCATTTTACATTTCATCACAACATTATAAAAAAGATTAGCCTCTCATTCATGTTTTGATGTATATATAGCATATATCTCCTAAATATATTAGTCAGAGTTTATCCCTCATGTAAAGCTATTGAGGTCAGTGGAGTTTTACCCAGGATTCATTTGTTCCATTCAAACTTGTTATTTAGAGTGTAATGCAAGGATACTATGGTTATATGAGATAGTAGTGTTTCAAATAGAATTATTTATTTTATATGAAAGGCCTTTCCATATGCTCAAACTAAATGGAAATAATCAGTCCACTTTATTAATAGATCATGTTTCAGGACCTCTTTCACTTTGAGAAGACATTTTATTATTACATGCTCTTCTTATACTTAGTATATTTTTTCATGCAAATAAACCTTCAGGAAGATGGTTTAAATAGTTTTCCATGATGCTGCCTTAAATAAACATCTTATCAACATTTATTGCTAAGAATTCAGAATGAACTACCTCCATCTTTCTGTTTCTTTTAGACAGTAATTTTATTTTAATTTTGGTGGTTCTTGCAGAGCTGAACTCACTTTTATTGTTTCTCACATAAATGAATGAAACAATAATGAAGAGTAAATGGTAAAAGTTTTGCTGCCTGGTTTAGTAAAAAGTCTCATTTTTTTTTTGTCCCCAAAGACATAAGTTGCTTTTGCACAGAAAGCCATGTAGCTTCACCTGGTCAGTTATGAAGTAAGACATAAACTCATTTGTTACCAAATATAATCTCACTCAGCAATTCAGACAGCTCTTGTAACACAATTATTGCATCATGGATAACATCAAATTCCTTCACAGCACATTGAAAACAGTATCATTTAATGTTTTCTCAGAGCAGGCACTATTCTGAGAAGATACCTTCCAGACATTCAAGATGAGATGAAGAAGCTGAATTCTACAAGAGGATAAACAAGCAGGAATGACGCTTGTGTTGATTGCTTTCATTTAAGGAAGCGTTGCAGCTATTGGTATTGAAGAGGAATTCAGGTGTGAGTTACTGCTCTTGAAAGAAAACAGGGGTAGAGGGGCTGTAAGAAGATGACATCCTTGTGAAATTCCATAAAATTTCATCCACTGGGGTACTGGAATGGAAGTTGTAAAACCTTGGGGCTATATTCAGCAAGGCTCTAACAATGGCTGAAACTGATACCATTCATGCACTACCATAATACAGGGAAAATGGCCAAGACCTTAGCCCCTCTACCCCACTAGAAAAATAAATAATTATGAGACAACATGCATTTAAATATACCTCTCAAAAAGTGCATTTTTCATACTCACTCCCTCCATTTTTCTTCTCCCTCTATACCCGTGAAGTGCTTTCCACAAACCCCTGCTCTTTCTCTTTTCCCTATGACATTGGTATTTTCAAAGGAACAAAATCAAGACTGGGAATATCTGCTTATCTTTCTTTGAACTTGCTTTAGAGCTGTAACAGCAGGTAATCATTTAAGGAGGACAGTTCTGTAAAGACCTGGTGGTGGCCCATTGTGTGAGCTTGCCATGATGGTCAGGAGGTGCAATGCAACGGCGTACAGTTTGTTCCTTTCCTTCTCCCTCCTGACTGGTGATAGTCTGGCAGCAACTCAGGACGAAAAAGACTCATTGAGGGCAGAAGAAGTTCCCCTGCCCCACATACCTTGAGTGGAGGTGGAGGAAGACTAAGAAATGACCCAGGACTTCGTTTCACACTTGAGCTAGCACAGGCAGTGTGGCCTCATCAGCACCTGGGGCTGCAGGCTGAGTAACTGACGCAGGGCTCTGGCAGAGGGTTCGCTCTTGCATCAGAGAAAAGCAGGAAAAAATTATGGTTCTTGGAACCAAAACTTTCTTTCCAGCTTATGCCAAGGCAGTTCAGCTATGTGCCACCCAAAGGCTTGTGACAAAGCCACTTTTAACTGTGCAATTAGCTGTGCTGGCAGCAAGCTCAGCGAAAAGCTTTGGCTCGTGTTTGATGGGGCTAGCCTAAGTACAGACACAACAAAAATTAAAAAGCTGCCTCGGCTGTGTACACTGATATCCTGAGACTTCTGCAGAAAGCAAGAACTTTCCATTACAGGTAGCCTAAGACAGCGTCTCTTCTCTCATGCTGCATTGTAATCTGGTGGCTATGTGATTCCTTTACATTGAATCACTTTCACCTGTAATTAGAGCCCTTGTTATCCTTTCTTTTGCCCCTTTAAAAAATAGTCTGCTCACAAATTTAATAAAAATTGTGTTCTGTAAAATAGAGTTGAGTGAATATTAAATGCTTATTCCTGGAAAATATGTTTGCTCATTAAATTTGACAGTCATTGCTTATGTGGTAAATGCTGTCAGTGCCAAGAACCCTTTGGCAGTTTCTACCAGCTACAGGTCCATTATTTTAATTGCCTTTAACCTATAATCAATATTTGCTGCTTTCAATACAACTAGATGCATAGCTAAGCGATACGAAGAGGAGATTTATAGTCTATTGCACCTAAGATTCTGCTTTAATGTGTAGGAGATGCAGCAGAATGCAACATCACAATAATGTTTCCATCATCAAAACTATTCCAGCTTCTTAGGCAATCTTTCAAAGGAGAAACTAAAGCTTCTGTCAGTTTTACTACAACAAACCTGATGTGCATTTTTAGGTCACATGCAGTTGCACCAGTGTAAACTCAGAATTATTAATGAGTAGCTTGTGGAATTTAACTTTATGCTTCTTGCAAAAGAGAATTCATTGCATTCAGAGATCATCACACATAGTGGGAGTCATTCTGGATGCATAAAGGAAACTACACCATCAGTCACATAATTTCGCATTTCTAGAAATTCTTTGTTTCTCTTTAAAAGCAAAGGGACTCCAGATTTGTGTGGGAAAAAAGTAGATAGCTTTGGTCTAAAATGCATGATAATCTTTGCACCAGTGATATTTAAATATAGGACTTTAAATTACAAATGACCATCCCATCCTTGGCTGAACATAAATTCCATTGCTCCTATAGAGATTATGTCTAAATATAACATTTAAATCAGGACCATTCTACTCTTGAATTATGATCGGTGAACTCTTTTTCAACAACTGTTGCTACTGAAAATAAATAATTCTTCGTAAAATCTCAACTTCATCACAATTAGAATAAATAATCCAATTGACTTCATTTGAGGCAGAATTTCATCCTTGGAGTTTAAACTGTCTCTTAGGAGAATTGTCTGAGGGGTGCCCACTTTAAACTAGTTTAATGCACAGAACAATGTAGAAGCACAAGAAAATACATTTCTTAGTGTGCTTAATTGCATCAACAAAATGACGATACTTGGGTAAGTGGATAACACAAAGCTATTTAGAAGGAAGGAGGGGGAAACCAGCAAAGACAGAGGCACAGACATGGAAAAGATTGTTTTATGTCCATTGAATTTCCATTAAAAAGGAGATACTATCACTGGGTTGTCCTCTTCCAATTTCTCAAAAGTAAGCATAATCTTTTTTTCATGGTTTTTTTTTCCCCATGTACATCGTGCATTTGCAAGCACACACAGTCCTCCGCCTCCAGCTCACTCTCCCACAGCCTGGCATAGGTAACTCTGCTCTCGCCAGCTGACACAATATTGCTGCTCGGCCAGCTGGCAGAGCACACTTCTACATGGGACTACAGCCCCTCGAGGGACCATGAGTCCATCTCTAAACTGTAGCTGCGCTACTGAGCCAACTCAATAATTTATGCTTATTAATAATGCATCTCAGTGAATCATTACTCCTTTAAATTTTAAAACAATTGTTTTAGCATTTTTAATGTTTATGTGCCATCGATGAATGACTCTCTTATTTATTTCAGCTACAGACATACTGGATTATAATAATAAAGACACTGGCTCTCAGTGGACAAGAACAGCAAGGTACTGAGGGGAGGTCAGACTGTTAATTAGCAAAGAAAAAAGAGGGTGAAATAGAGCCGTACATAATCATTGCAAAAGCTGGAATTTGCAAAAGGAAAGGAGATACTTTGACCTGTTGATACCAACCCCCCACTCCAATATCAAGGCAGTTCCCCAGACTATGAAGAAGTATGATAACAGTAAGACACTAAATAAATTAGATCTATTATGTTATAACGTTATGCCAAAGGTAACGACAATAATACATCTGGTCAGTAGCTCACTGAACCACAACACTTTTGAACTCTCCTTACAAGCACCACATACATTACAGAGCCGTTATATCTACTGGTGCACACGATAAGACTCATACATTTTATACAGTGGAACTCATAAACTACCCCTATGACAACCCAAAGCTCTTAGCTGCTATACCATGGCTAATACAAACAGCTACTTCCTCTGATACAGTATTGATATTTTTAAATGCTGCCCCTTGGTGACAGTTTTGAGGTCTAGTAAAACAATCCTTCGCACAAGCACAGTGTTACGATAACAAAGGAGCAAGTAATTCATGGAGCAGCCACATAAACTGAAAATATCACATGTAGAAAACTCACAGTAGGTTAATTGTCCGGCCAGTTACCCTGAAATTTAAGCTTCTGGAGAGCAGTATATATGTCCCAAAAGTATCTGTCAGCAATTTCAGACAAAGACAGACAAAGCTAAAAATGCACCTTGTTTGCAAAATGTCTTTTTTAACTGTCAGGAAAATAAAGTCTAATTTTCCAGAAGCAGAAAATATGAGTAAAGATGTAAAGAACCAGAAGGTACATTGCCTTTTCATGATTGTGTATGGACAATGTGCCCAGGGTGGCATGTACAAATACTTCAGGCAAAATTTAGACCTAGTATGAGTGGTTTTAGTATCAAAAGAAAGAACTGCAGTCTGCGAGTTTCTATAGCACCCCAAAAGGCTGTCTGTAATGATTTCTATTACCTTTTGCAAGTCCAGCATTTTACATTCTCCCTATCCCAACTCCTCCATCCAAGCTTGGCCCCACAGTCCCTGTATGCAAGATTAGCATCTAACCCAGCATTCAGCCAATTGCTAAATCGTAAAAAAGCATCCTTTCCAAAATGCAGTAAGACCTAGCCCTGGAAGAACACGACAGAACACTAAGCTTCATGCTCATAAACCCCACTTGCCCTGGGATACAAAAAGGTGACAGAGCAGCTCTAACACCGAGTTATGTTTCTCCTGCCATACTCTGTTGAGGCACGTGTCTCACAGTACAGTCATGACTCCTACCTTTTAGAATCTGTTATTCCTCAGATCAAGTTTTTAGTTCAAAGACTATCCATTTCCCCAGATTCTGGAAAACAGAAAAAAAATATTAAATTTTGAATAGGTAGGCAGAGCTGAGTGTTTTGTAGTTACCGTGCTGTTGCATTTTTCCCTTCAGGTTAAACTTCATTTTTTATTTAAAAAAAAAATAAATTGTAAAAAAACATTGCTTAGAATTTTCCAGTTAGCTGACAAAACCTCAGAATCTTGCAGTAAGCTTACATTGTTTGTCTGCCAAAGAAGTCTGCTCAAATTCTCTTTTACCTATCAAAATTGTTTTGAAAGATAAACTGTTTTAGCCCCGTCCAAGCAATTTGTATTATAATTACCCAAGTAGATCATTCTGATTGTGTAGACCTCCTCCTCCGGCCTGTTGCTTTTAGCTTGTGCTTTTTGAGCACAACTGCAGATGGAGGAGTCAATCTGCAGGGAGAAAAGGGTTGAGAAAGGCACTTGGTCAGACAACATGACTTCCAGCTGAGCTCCACAGCATCTCTCCATGGGCCGTACGATAGCACCTTACAGAGCCATACAGAATGCACTGGGTTGCAGACTTTTGATTGGATGTAAATGCTAAGGTTATTTGAAACAACTATTTAATGTATGTGGATATATATCCAGGGAGTGTTTTTGTTATTGCCCAGGAATAATGACAACTCTTTTACTCAGTACACAGATCTCAGTGGAACAAAGGGTTGTAAGTCAGACTAGAGACTGAATAAATATCATAAACCACAGAATTCCAATTTAGCTAATACATAAATCGTAATAGATTTTGGATTTTTAATTACATTTAGGTTGTATTATCCAATCCTTCTGCCTGTGCTAATAGTTTGAAAATGACTGAACATAAATATGTTTTTTTTTATAGGAATTGCTATAAATTTCTTGAAAAGGACAAAAAGTATCCAGTTTATTATGTATTTATAATCTGCAAGTACATCACCACTTATGTCTCACTGAATACTGGGTGAACAAAGCAAGAGTACTTTGTACGTACCAGTAAGAGCTGAAAAGTTAATAAAGACTTATTTACTCAATAAAGAAAGGAGTAGGTGGACAAACAAGATTTAGTCTGAATCACAAAGGAGACAGTATCTAAGATGCTTTAGGAACTAAATAGAAAGAAAATGTCCATTAGATTGGAAAACTTGTGTCCTTTGTGCTATTTAATAGTCCAGCACAGTTTCAGAAAGCGAACTGCTGAGCCCCAAGCTGGCTGGAGACCTCTTATGTATTCTAGATTGATTGAGAATCAGTTTCTGATGTCAGGTTTAGGTCTCTGCTAGACATGTATCTATGTCTCTGCCAGTCATTCGCAGACAGATTTTTCAGAGGCAGCAAAGGAAAGCACAAACTCTGTCCCCGTGTGCATTACAATTATATGCAATTGGAAACATCAAACTTGCAAAAGCAAGAGCCCATATTTAATAAAGATAAAATGAGGAAAAAGAAAGATAGCATAGCATGAGGCTTTAATTACTGTTACACAAATCCTGGAATGTGGGAAAGGTAAATTCCTACAAGCTACCTGAAAATTGTGCCTCAGGTTTAGCCTGCAGGTGTGTGCAGCGTGTCAGGCCACTCCACCTAACGATTGTCCTACAACATTTCATCTCCTCCGATTACCCTGCGGCCTAATCTTATTTCTCTCTCCTAAAAACAATCTTCACAGTTCCCAGCAGCTATCCAAAGCCAGGTGGTCAGTTGCATAACACTGAATGAAAAAGTAATGCAGTCTGGTGCGATGATTAGATTAGTCTCGTTGGGACTTTGGAAGTTCTGAATGCCTCAGACACGCACTGTCCCGCCCAAAGCAGTGGAGCGGAATAGGACAGTGTGCTGTATCTCGGGCATTTTTCTTTCTTTAAAGGCCAAACATTCTTCCTTTTTGTTCAAAAATGAGCTCTGTAAGCTATGTCATAAGGCCAAAGACCCTTCCATAATCCTCCGAGGATCTTTTCCATTTCCTCTTATTGGCTGTCCTGATTCAGGTGCATCAGTCCTGAATTCTCCAGTTTTTTGTGTTCTTTAGGTAAAACTAATCTGAGTCAACCGAGCAGTGTATTCATATTCTTCAGCCGTATTCTGAATGGTGTGGTAGTTGAATCATCTGTTATTCATATTCATGCACTCAGGTTTTTTTATGCCCCCAAAAGAATTTATTCACATTACAACAGCTCCTGTAATAAGTATCCAGCTCAAAAGACCAAATGTCTCATGGCTGTTTCTTGCATATAGAATATCAGTGCGGTATGGCATTTCTTTAACAACATATCCATTAATTAGCACTAAATTACAATGCAGCACCTATATAAAGGATGATGAATACCGCACAAATTCATTTTGATTACTGTTATTACACTGAATACTAAATGAAGTTGGAAAGACAGGACCTTTTAAGTGTCAGCAGATGTTTTTCATCAGTGTTTATCCTTTTTGGTATAATTTAATGAGAGATCATATGTTAATATGCAGCTGGAGAAAACTACCTTTCAGACTCAACAAGCCTGAGAAGAATTTCCAGCTGCCATTGCATATACCAGAGCTGTAATTACCAATCATCACAGAATAAATTTTAAAAAGCAAAATACCCAAACTAGAATACATGCAAAGTAGCTATAAACTTAAACTTAATAAAATGAGGTGGATATGTTCTTATTTAATTGAAACTGATGGGTTTTTTTTAGTCTGCTACTAACCAAGGTTATTTCCCTCAGCTTGTTCACACTTTTTTCAGCAATACATTTGGGATCAGCCTCTCTGAGTCCCAAACATATAATTCTCAATACTTTCTCTCCTATTCCTCCATAAAGACAATAAAATTTTACTCTTCCTCCAAGAAACTTTGCAACGGTTTCTCAAAACCCGCTAAGTCCTACTTTATCTCAATTAAGTAAAGACTGGAGCCTTAAATAAAGATCAGAGTCTCCTTAGAGGCATGGTCTTGCAATTCTGTTTTCTGTGCATGGGATGTTGATGGATTCTGAGTGGTTGCAAAAGATTGCTAATGTTGTCGATTTGTATCACTGGAGTCTAGTGCCATATTGCAATTGAGGCAAGACCTGTTGTCTTTGTACTGTACCTATCCCAACCAAACTGTATAAATAATATACTGGGGTTTAACTTATTAACAGTTGATAATATTACATACATATGCAAGTAGACTGTAAAAATCAAATTTGTGCCTGCAATTAAAAAAGAAAAATTAAAAAAAAGAAAGATTTATCTCTCAAAAATGGCTGAGTCAGTTCAGAGAACAAACAGTTTAAATTCTTAGTCTGTCCTGAAACCAAAACTATTCTATCTCTTTGCTATAGATGAAACCCATCTGGGAGCTACTATATAATATCACCCAAAACCTTCTTTTTTCCCATTCCAAGTGTGTACTTCTAAATGTCTTCAAAGTGAAGGTGTTAGCCATGAAGGCCTGTATTATATTTGCATTTTTGCTTAGGCACAGTTTCCTGGGAATTGACATAATCTTTCTTTGATGGCTTGATAAATAGCATACTTGATCATACTTTGATCACTTGATAAATAGCATACTTAGGAAATGTCATCACACAAGAACACTAGCTATTTTGTCTACTTTCTTGCTACATTTCAGAATTTCATGTGGTTGTTTCCAAGGATCAGCATACAATGCGCAGCCATTTCTTTTATATATTTTGGCCAGCATTAAAGCTATTCACACAGTAATAAGTCACTCTTCCTAGCATTTCCTGAGGCAAGTATCCTTTGTCAAAAGGACTCTTTTGCTGCTATATCCAAGAAGACGGCAAGGATCTCTGAAAGAAGGGCTTCTGTAAGATTCCCCTGGGTAAAATGGCATGATGTGCCAATGACATGATGTGTTGCCTCCCTTTTCCATCTTTGAGGGCTCCTAGTGCCAAGTGTGCTTATTTTAATGGAGAAAGAAAGAGTTTTGAATAGGCCATGATCTTCTCCAGCTACTTTCAGAACTAAAATCAGAACATAAGGGCTGAGTCTGTGAGGAGAAAATTCTTCTGTTATCTTGGAAATCTAGACAGGTGGTCAAATCCCATACAAGACATTAATGATTTTCTGCAAAGGTCTGTCCTGAGTAGAGAGCAGATCTTATCAATGAAGGAAAACATGCATCTGCATATGTATCTTCTGAACTTCCACTGAAGTAAAACGATCCAATTGTCTTTTGTGGAACACCTCTGGAATATGCTTTAATCTTTTCTTTAAGAAAAATTGAAAGAAAGAGGATGAATGCTAACCCAAGAGCTCTTACACTAACTTGTAGCAAGTAGTAGCATTTTGAAAGGTAAAGTGCAAGAATTCATTATGACACTACCCAAAGACAGAGATAATAGAAAATACTAGAAGCCTTTGCCAGTGGAGAAAAATGTACAGTCTGAGGACTACAGTAAGTTTATTCCACTCCTATACTGGCTTGAACTGCACTGTAATATACTGGGATAATGAATATCAAATAGGAATTTTCCTGGTATTGGAAATCACAGCAGAAAGATAAAGCTACATACACTTAGGTGTCACTAGAACTGGTAGTCAAAAGAACTGAGAGTATGTATACACAATAATTTTAGACTACTGATTTTTGACCCTGAGGTAGATGGATTGCTTCTAGAGAGTCAATGATAGGTAGTCCTCTTTTTTTTGTCAGTAATCTATACTTTGCTACCCAAGGGTTCTGTGTCTTCACTGGAAAATATTTAAAGATCTACAAATAATAATAATTTAGAAAGACTAGAAATAGGTGGTTTAGGTGTTCACTCAGAAATACTCTATAGGAACATAAAAATGCAATCTCTGTTGTAACCTGAAAATAAAACCAAAACAAAGATCAAATTAGAGCAGAAGAAGTGGGAGTGCAAAATCAGCAATCTAAGGTTTCAGAAATAAGTCTGAAGAGTATGAAAAAGGGATGTCTAGGATCATTACCTGGTCAAAAAAGGAGAGCAAATGTCACAGAGAATGTTGAAGATGAGTTTCTTTGCTTCAGTCTTCACTAGAAAGGTTAACTGTGATCAGAATGTTAAAAATTAATTTTAATGAAGGGGTAGACATTCAAGTCAGAAGAAGAGAAGGACAAGCTAAATAACATTCGAATAATATAGATGTGTTCAGGTTAGCAAGGCCTGAAGAAATCCATCTTAAAACTAGCCAAAGCAATATCTGAGCCATAATCAATTATATCTGAAAATTCATGGAAGACCAGGAAGGCCCCAGAGGAGCAGAATAAATGTAGAAACTATCTTTTATAAGGGAAAAGGAGAACTCGGGGAACTATAGATCAGTCAACCTAACTTTGGTCCACTGAAATATTTCTGAGCAAATATTTAAAAGCAGATATCTAGAAAATAATAAGGCAATATAAAAAGCTAACATGGGTTTGTCATATCAAACTAATCTAAATCCCTTCCTTGACAAGATGAATAGCCTAATGTGTGGGCAGAAGCAGTAAATGCTTAAGCAGGGCTTTTGGTACAGGATATTCTCATATAATATTTTTCTAATCGAGATGAGAAATTTTAGTTTAGGTGTTATTACCATTAATGGGAACACAGCTGGTTGGAAGATTACTCTCAAAAGTGCTATTGGTATTTGACTATCAAATTAGAGGCATATAAAAGTAGAATTCTTCAGGAATCTATCCAGAACTTCATTTCTGCCAGGGCCCAAGGCCACCATTTTCAGTAATAGTTTGGAGGAAGAGCTGGGAAATAGCTTACGAGATATGCAAATGGCACAAAAATGTGAAAGACTGCAAAGATATTCTACAAATATCAGAGTATCTTGACAGATTGGAGAGTCTGAAAATGACAAAATACTTTTCATTGAGGTAACTGCAGTTACGGAAGTGAAATTGAATGGACAGTGCGTTCACCTATTTAAGCAGCAGTGTTGCAGGAAATGATCTGAGGTGTATATTGGCCGAGGAACAAATTATCAACTCACGATGCTGTCAGGAAAAAAAGAGGTAGAACTCTTTCAAGGATGCATTAAAATACAAGAATCAGTTATTCTGTACTCTTGAGATTTCAGATAGAATTTTTTGTTTAGTTTTCATTACCTCAGACCATCAGAAGGGTAAGGAAATAAAGGAAAGTCTGAAAAAGAGCAAGAATGCTAAAAGATTTTGTAAATGTGGCACACTGGAAAGCTGTTGAGAGAATTGAGTGTATTTCATCTAGAAAAAAAAAATTCATCAGACCTCCATTTATTATGAAAATTTGTTACTAACGGGATTGCAATCAGTCGCTTTCCATGCAAGAGGAACAGTAAGTTAACTGCTAAATAAAGCAACAACAATCAAGAAGGAAGTTGTACACTAGAAAAGTCATTCTAAAAGTAACTCTGGAAGCGGCTGTCTAGCGGCTGTATATTAGGCAATATCTACAGAAACTCTTACTTGTTGTGACTTAAAATCCAATGCCTAAGAATCAGCAGTCATCTAGGATAAGCGAATTCCCAGTTCTCCGTGGTCTGTACAAGCAGGGTTGGGTGTGATGTCATCCTTTCAGTCTGTCTAAGAAAAAGGAGTCTTTAAGGTCTAGCTGGTCCTTTGTGGATTGCCTTGTATTAGGCATTTGAAAAACACACAAACGATTTTTGGATCTTCTTTGATGTAAATGTTCTCCATTGGGGTTCTTAGAAAGTGAGATAAACGTGTTGACTCAATTAAGCAATCCCCTGTTTCAAGAGACCTAAGTGTTTTCCAAATTATTGAATATGATCTTGCTTTGTTGTTATTAATAGAAAAAAATCCATTACAGCTGTTTTTCCCTTCGGTTTATTTTCACTCATTAGACAAGTTTCATTTTAAATGGTTCATAATTCATTAAAGGTGAATGTGTGTCTGACTGCGAGTATATTTCCATGGGTGTGAGAGAGAAAGCAAATTACAGTTCACGTGTCTACCCCCAATTAAGGTAATCAGGATAACCTTCAGGAGAAGGAAGATTGTGTCAATTCTAGTCTGAGAACCAATTTTCCCCAAACTGTTTTCAATGCCAAATGCCAATTTCTGGCAGGCAATTATTGCTGCCAGGACTTAATTTTTCCTGGGAATTCTTTTTCTTTTTCTTTTTCTTTTTTTTTTTTTTTTTCGCTATGCTGTAAGCCAGCATCACAATTTTGAATA